>JAJGRW010000472.1:277831-325209 GCA_025461045.1 Carex parvula
CAATAGGTGGTAAGATATAGGGTTAGACATTGTGTCATTTTCTCTGAACATATTTGCAACAAAATATTTTTCATCCGTTACACGCAAGGTCAGGAGTGAAATCGATTCTATTAATTATAATCATGAAATGTTAAATCTTTTCTCTACTGTATCATTCACCTCGGACATAATTATTTGTCAACCAAACACGATTCGACGAGAATTTTTTTTTTTTTTTTCCATTCCCTCCCTTCCTCTACTCTCCCTCCAAACCCCATCCAAAACAAGTGTTAATTCAATCGATGAGATTAGACTGCTATGATGCTGCAGCGAAGTAGGCTTCGAGGCCTAATAAGGCCCAATAAGATGAGCGAAGTAGACTTAAAACCAATTCAGCTGTTATTGGTCGGAACACTATTCTAAAAAAAAAAAATCAAAAGTGATTCAAAATTGCATCAAAACTTTAAACATGCCCAGAAGCCTCAAATTTTATTTCCTGAATGCTGGCCCAAGCAATGAGATAACTAATCCTAAACCCAAATGCCACTGCTGAATACGCCAAAAGGTACTCTAAACCCTCTAAAATATTTTGAAAAACTAAACCCTATAAAATATGTACACAGATTTGCCAAATTCCATCATTTATTACCTACCCATAAAGCATTTGTTATTCCCAATACATCTGGGATCAGAAAGTCACAAATATATGACAGCTCAAATTATAACGAAAAGCAAGAGCATTACTTAAGAAATTTTCCCTGTAAAATTATTATCTGTAAAGTTTGACACAAACAACTGCAAACTAGAACAAAAACTAGTCAAAATTTGCACACAAAAAATTCCAGTAAAATTAATTCAACATCCACTATGATCATTCTTGATAATAACCATTGCCTTACATAAGTAACCCTTAAGTTCTGAATAAGAGTATATCTATGCTCAAAAGCTAAATAACAATAGGCCCTAATAACAGAAAGGGAAAGCGGCCAAGTAGACAAAATCCCTTTACAATTATCTTAAAATGCATTGATGTTAGATGAGTTTTAAAGTAGGCATAAACCAAGTAATGTGGTTTTCCAGATCGAAGGGGCAAAAGGGGTATCGATAAGTATTGTTTTACTATTCTCTATGTCATACATATGAAGATAACCTGACTGAAGTGCTTGTAATCTATTATGAAGTAGATGCAGTTTCCTTTGAACTCAGTAAAATCACTCACTCTGAGTGAGAAACCGCGACCAAAAGTTTCAGTAATTTCAAAGAACAATATTCGGTCTCCAATGCTGCTAAGCTCGACCAACAGGATTCCCTTTTCCATTACCAAATTCGAGACGGTGAATAGAAAATTTAAAAGTTGTCCATCCATAGGAATGATTATGAGAAACACTCAAATCTCTCCACAAGACTCAACAAGGTAAGGACTCTTAACAACTTCTCAAAGTTTTTTATTATTTGGTGGAGGTATGTCTAGAGCTCTTTAGATACTACTATCCCATAACTTTTGTAAACTCATTATAACTATCAACCCTGAAAAACAAATCCTTAAAATAGTAACATCGGTATTGAGACCCACGTCCACCAGCTCTAATGATGTTCCACCAATCATCACCGAGTTTACAGCGTCCAATCTTTCCATCTCAGTGTTGAACACATAGTCGTCACGTTGAAAACTCAGAGGATTATACCAAGTAAACATCCTTGGAAACCAAATTAGATTACAAACATGTAAAACAGGGAGAGGAACCTCGCTATTGCTAACGGGATTCAGAAGAGAGTAACTATCAGGTTTACCATATTGTTTGGTGAGCATATAACTACGGTAGATCCAAGAAGGCTCTTGTCAGAGGAGCAACGACCACGGATGGTGTATAGTTTTTTTAAAGCGATGGAGTAGAACTCTATATGGGTCCCTCGCTACCTTGACAATCCAAGGGAATTGTTGGGGAAGGTCTGAGATGGAGGAAGAGAGACACCAAGTCTTGCAAACTGCTCGGCATCGAACGAAATCGGAGATGTCGAAGAGATTTTTCACGACGAGAGAGAGAGAAAAGTTCCGGTAGAAGATCTGCCCAGTTTCTTTTGTTTCTGTTTCAATTGTCGCCTTCTCTCTCCACCATGTTTTGCTACAATTGTAGGGTTTTTGTTTGTTGTGGCCTTGGCTTAGTGGAGGTTTTGGAGTTTGGTCTTAAATAAACCAGAAAGGCTTGAAAATCACATTATGCAAAAATAAACTGTTGCAAAATATCCTTTGAGCAGCTCAACAGCGTATAGTTTTACTAAATTAAAATACTCCTTTATTTAACATTATTTTTGATAAAAAGGGTTAAATCTTAAGGGAGTGCTATTTTGAGAGCACAAATATTGAGCGATAAGAGAATATTTTTGCACTTTATAAACTTTATCTTTTAAAAGCTCTTGGTATATTTGCTAAGGTTTGTGATTCATACAATATTAATTAAGTAAGAAATTGAATGATAATAAATATTATATGTTTAATATTAAATCAGATTCTTTATTTCATTTTTATTTCCTTCATTGATTTTGGAAAGATCAAATTCTAAAAATATCAACTGCAATTCTAACAACGAATATATGTTGATCACTTCATTACTTTTTATTAATCATTTGAATCGTGAATTGTTTTCAGAACAAATATAATTAGTAAACAAATAATTTAAAACATGAAACCAGCAAAAAATGGATATAGCTCTTCTCAATATATAGCAAGCCTCAACAGAAGTTCTAAGTTTTTTTTTTTTTTTTTATCTTTTAACGAAAAGTGAATAACAAATGTTCTTCGTTGATTTTTTTTTCTACATCAGTTTTTCTTAACGTCCAAATTTTAGAGGCTTACAAATTTTTTTCTTGCTGATTGACTGTTTAAAACTTCGTTTAAATTTCAATGGTTCATGTGTTTAAATTTCAATCTTACTTCAGTACCGGTCAGAACTAACATAACCGATACCCAAATATTCTTTTTTTTGCTCACAGTACCGGTCATTTTCTGGCCAGTACTTAATTTTTGTTTTTTTTAAGGATGGCATAGCATAGTTGGCTAGAATAAAAGGTCATAGGAAACTCGGATTGAAGTTTGCACTCGGTTTGGCTAAGATCAAACAAATGCATTTGGTCGGATGCGTGTGTTACATCGGTTGCATGTATCGGTGCATCATCGATGTTTTTGCAATGAAACATCGATGTTCCATTAGCCGGGTAGTGCTAAAAAAAACATCGATGCTTCGCTGATATTTTATTAGACTTAGCATTAGCAATTAAGCAGTGCAGTGCTAAAAAAACATTGGTGCGTCGCTGACGTCGTTAAGCCGTGCATAAAGCATCGGTGCTCAATTTTAGAATGCCTCGTTTGTAAACAATAGCAAACCAAACCGAATACATCATATCTTAAAACTCTTTATAAAATAAATTAACCCTTGAATTAAGTCAATTTCACAGAAGGATTAATAGAGCGTCAGTCCTTCATCTTTTTTTCATACAAATCAATCCCCGAACTGATCCAAAATCACAAAAGGGCTAGAGGAGCATCATGCCTTCATTTCTTTCTTTACCAGACTCAGAGGTTAGGCTTGTCATCAACCCCTGCCCTAAGGACTCCCAATTACCAGCTTCTGTCCTGTAAACATATGATTTGACAATGATGTTATACCATTAGGTAATATACATCCTAAGTTTGTAGCTAGGGTTTCAGATTTAAGCATTTAATCTATTAAGAAATTACCAAATTCATTCACCCTAACCATTTGACTAATTGACCAATTAATTTAAGCATCATAGAAAACAACACTATAATTAAATAATATAATTAAACATCATAGAAAATGATAACTAGTGGGATCCGAAGGATCTCTGCTTAGGACTTGTGTACCAGTCATAAAAGAAGATTGAAGAGCAACTAAACCGTACAGTGTCCAAGTCCTAGTCTGAGTTTAAGTCGGTTTTTAGTTTTCGTCAGTCATGTACACATCAACCACCATAAACACCATCTAAGAAGTTGAAAGATCTTCAACTCTACATCTCAAAAACATTTATTTTTGTTTGAAGACAAAAAAAATAAGTATGATATGCTTATTCTTTTAGTTCAAAATTTTCCTATTCCTACACCCATTACCGGACATCGAACAGGCCCTAAGTTTTCTCCTTTCTAGCCTTGTAAAAGTTTCAGCCCAGACAAAAAGAATAACCATTGTCATTATTTGCTTTTTTCACATTTTTGGAACCTAAAACGGCACATGTTGTCAAAAAGTGGCACATATAGGCAAGAAATTTAAGGTCATGCAGATGTTACTGTTCGGATCGTCGAAATCATCACTGTTACTATCAGAATTATCTGTGTTGAATATAAAAACTGAAGTGCGAAAGCTTACATAAACCGATGTCTCTCTTGTGCATGGGAGTGCCATCTATTTGATTCTTCCAAAATGACAAAGTTTTTTAGAGTGATTTTTTTAGTTCTGTCTTCTTCAAAGTCTCTCGTGTATTTGTCAAATGGAATAACAAGAATGAAGTCAGACTATCTTGCATTCTAGTGGGCTGCTTAGGCATTTTTAATTTTTAATTCAGCCCATTATTATTATTGAAAATTACATCTTAAGATACACATAAAGAATCCATACTCTATATCATATTAACTATGAATACATTATAAACCGCAATGTGAACATAAAATTAACGTTGAATTAAATGATCCAATCCGTTACTAAGTCTTTTGGCATATTTTGCATTTTGTTATCTTTTCTATATTATGTATCAATCTAGTCTTCCCAAGGTCAACCTCATATTAATAGCCTGGAGTTTATAACAAGGTGTTTTTTAAACGGAGGTTGGTATCAGCCCAACTTCAATTGATTTGTTAGCAGCCATGAAGTTTTAGTTCAGTCCAAATAGCCCCAAATTATGACTTAATTTGGTGGTGAATTTTGTAGTGCATCCGTCTCAATATTCCCAATTTAACCGATGAGATCAGTGGTGCTACGCTGCATGAGAGAACTAGGCTTAAAGGCCCAATAAGGCCTAATAAGATGAGCAAGGTCCGTGCATGGTCCGCGTTGTCTGGTCCAAACTATTATATTCCCAAGAAGGTCCAAATGGAGCTTACCAGAGACACCAGAGTTCTCATAAACATCACAACTTACAAAAGTACGGTTTTCAAATTGACAACTGAGGACCTAGTTCAGGAAACCGGGAGCGGTTTGATGGGCTTCTGACCGAGTTTGGTCAGATGTTTGTTCCAAGTCATTTGATACACGTCATAATTGGTGCAGACAATTATAAAATTCATGTAGATTAAATGTGTATATATTTTAAAGCAGATCGAACGGTTCAGACTAAACATTAGACTTGAGTATTTTCTGAAAAAGACATCAAAAACAGAAATTAACAAAAGAAAAATTAATAAGCCCATGAGCTAATTATCATCTCCATCCATGGATGAGAGGAGAAAAGAGATGCAAGGCAGCTGATGTGTGTTCACTGGAAAAAAAGAGGAGAAAATGAGTAATGGGAAAGAAAAGGAAGGCCGGTTATTAGCAAATGAGTAATGTGTTGTCTCTTCGTTCTCACTTCTCAGTGCAAATCTGAGCTCAGATTTGATGCTTGTTGTATCTTGTCATCAACAGTGTTTGAGAGCTAAACAATACATTGGCGAAAGAAGAGGGCCTGTTATTAGCAAATGAGTAATGTGTTCTCTTCGTTCTCACTTCCCAGTGCAAATCTGAGCTCAGATTTGATATTCGTTGTATCTTGTCATCAAGAGTGTTTGAGAGCTAAACAATACAAGACATCAGTGTTTTATATGGTCAAACACTGGCGAAAGAAGAGGAGGGCCGGTTATTAGCAAAAATATAACTTATTTCAGTACTAGATATCATATATTACCCCAAACACATCAAAAAAGGAAATAACAAAAGAAAAATTAATAAGCCCGCCATGAGCTAATATATTAACTCTCCATGTCTGTTCCCAAAAACTAGCTACTACATTGATTTGCTTGAAACTAATTAATTAAGGGCATTTAGTCCTGTTGCCGTGTGTGGTCCAGTCGGTGTAGCACGTGCCACACGTCTCTCTATTGCCGTAGGTGCCTCCCGGCACGCATTTGCAAACACTGCAGCAAGTGTTGCATGCCCGCTTGCACACGTTCTTCCTCGAGTGTACGCTGCATCGCTCCTCGCATGCTCCTATGCATTCTGTATATCCAAAACTTAATTTGTCATTGAGAAGAAATTAAGCTGTGTGCTTCTTTTTTGTGTAAAATTAATGTACCTTTGGTGTCAATAATCTTGTGAGGGGCAGGAGCAGGGGCTGGTGCCACTGGAGGAGCTGCTGCGCCATATGCCATCTATTTTTTTTTTTTTTTTTTGGAGAGAATTGTGGTTAATTAGAAAATTACCACACACCAATCAAATCATAAAACTTTTAAAAAAAAATTAATCTAGAAAAAAAAAAATAGTACCTGAGTAATACCTTCCTCTGAAACATCAGACGAAACCTAAACAAAATAACCATACATTAATTTTTATATAAAAAAGTTAAACATAATTAAAAAGAAAGTGTTTGTATAACGTCTTTACTCTTGTGCTGAGTAGGAGGAAGGAAGCTAGCAGAAAAAGTGCCACCTTGGTAGCCATGGATCAGGAGGATGGGGTTTTAGTTACTTGAGAGATGAGACTGAGTGTAGTGGAGTGGTGAAGTGCAGTTAATACTTGGGTCCATTTAAAGGTTTATATAGAGAGGAGAGAGGTGGCATTGAATGGGGGATGAGCATGAGCATGGGCTGAATGTGACCTTGGTCCATTGGTCGTCAAACACGACATTTATTTTATTATTTATAAAAAATATAAAATAATATAGGATTGTTATAAAATAAAGATAAACAAACAATAAACAAGATAGAGAGAACACAAGATGACAATCTCTTTATTCATATATTTATCATGTGTACAATATAAGATTACAATGCCTCAATTTATAGGCTACAAATTGTAAATGAAAAGCCATTACAATAATAAATAAGAGATTAAATTCCAAATACTAGTGGGATATCAATTCCAATGGTAGTGGGGTAGTGGGGAAGTAAATGAGGATTAATATTGAGAGTTACAACATGAATGGACCATCCATTATATTCATAACACTCCCCCTTGGATGTCCATTTATAAGAATATGCCTCATTAAAACCTTACTAGGAAAAACCCTATGGGATAAAAACCTAGTGAAGGAAAAAGAGTACATTATTCTTTTAATACGCAACTACAACATCACCAGGAAAACCCTGTGGGAAAAACCATGGTAAAGGAAAATGTAATGCATATTAACTCCCCATCATGACAATATTAATCAAGATCTTTAAGTCGACCAACTCCAATATTATGGATCACATTTTCAAATATTAAAGTATGGAGTGTCTTAGTGAATAAATCTGCCAGATTCTCACTTGAACGGATTTGCTGAACATTAATAATATTATTCTTTTGGAGATCATGTGTGAAAAAGAACTTTGGTGAAATATGTTTTGTTCTATCTCCTTTAATGTATCATTCCTTTAATTGAGTAATATATGCAATATTATCTTCATATATGATCGCCAGGATCATTTCTCCAGAAGACAAACCACATGTTTGACGAATGTGTTGAATCATAGATATTAACCAAACACATGCTCAGCTTGCTTCGTGTATTGCTAAAATTTCTCGGAGTTAGCGAAGTATATGTTTAATTTCATTCCAATGTTTTTGCGTGGAAGAATAACTATATCTTGCTAATAAATTTACAGCAAATGATATATCAGATATTGTATGTCCAGCAATATACATAAATGCTCAATGGATATTTATTCACATTTAATGATCTTACAACCATCATATTGTTTGGATGTGATTGTATCCATATAAAATTGTTTCAACACTCTTGCAATATAATTTTCTTGATGCATAAAAATTTTGCAATCCAAGGCAACATTTTGTCCTCTCAAGATCTTTCATCTCAAATTCTTCGAATAATTTATTGCTTTTGGAAGCTCTTCAGGAGTTCCAATGATACTTAGATCGTCAACATAAACTGCAATTATAACAAAATTATTTCCATATTTTTTTTTTCATGGACAGATCGTATCATTATTATATCCATGTTTCAATAAATATTCACTTAGACGATTATACCATATGCGTCCAAATTTCTTTAATCCATATAAAGATTTATTCAATTTAATTGAATAATGTTCTCGAGAACCTAAATTATATGCTTCCGGCATCTTAAATCCTTCAGGGATTTTTATATATATATCATTATCAAGTGAGCCATATAAATAGGCTGTAACAACATCCATTAGACACAAATTAAGTCTTTCATGTATTGCCAGATTAACTAATTACAAAAATTATTGCATCCACCACAGGTGAGTATATCTCAAAACTTCACATTTTTCATTTTGTTTTCACGTAAATATCAATTTCTATCATTCAGAATTTGTGCTTTTGGCTAGTGGGACTGCAAGTCCAGCATTAATAATTTTTTTTTCTAAGAGAATTTAATTCTGTCTCAATTGTGTCTTTCTATTTTGGCCAATCATTCCTTGTCGACATTCTTTTATAGACTTTGGGTCATGATCCTCATTATTCATTATATTTAGCGCTATATTATATGCAAAAGCATCATTGATATCAATTTCATTCCGGTTCCATCTTATTCTATTCATGATATAATTTATCGAGATCTCTTTATTTTCATGAATTTCAGATACCTGAGTTTCTGCTGGAACTCCAATATTACTTATAATTTGATTCTCTTCTAGAGTTTTATCTGAAATTATCATATTCTCGACTTGACCATTTTCATTCTTTGCTCCTTTTCTTTTTCGAGGATTTTTATCTTTGGAACCGATTGGTCTTTCACGCTTCATGCGTGTTATAATTTCATTAGTCTGTCCAACAGGGACATCGACTTTAATTGGAGCATTAGCAGCTGGTACATGTGATTTGGTCACTTTTTTTTTTTTGTAAATGTGTCTGGCGATTGATTAACTAATCTTTCCAAATGAATTATCTTTTAAACATCTAGTTCACATTATTTATGAGGATCTAAAACAATGATAATTCATTCCAACTAATATATTTTCCCAGCTGATTGTTTTTTCTCCCCCTAAAGTTGGAAATATTAATTCATCAAAATGATAATCGGCAAAACTAGCCGTGAATAAATCTACCATCAATGGTTCTAGATACTTTATTACATATGGAGATTGAAATTCAATATAAATTCCCAACTTTCTTTGATGTCCCATTTTAGTGCGTTGTGGTGGAGCAATTATAACATATATCGCACATTCAAAAAATTCTTATATGGGAAATATTAGGTATGTGACCAAAAATCAATTATAAAGGGGAAGTTTTATAATAGCTTGTTGGCATGATGCGAATTAGTGTTGTTGCATGTAAAATAACAAGTTCTCATTTTTGTGTATGAACATAAGCTACATGATAAACAACATCAATTCTAATAGACATGCATTGTCTAAGAAATAAATTCATCAACATTATCTAGACGTATTTTCTTAATTGAATAATCTTAAAATTATGTTCTTAATAAAACCAATTGAGCAAATAATCTTGCAAACGTCAGGTTGCGAGTTGATAATGTGACCATACTATTGATGCATCAATTATAACCATAAAATATCTAAATGGTTCACATGGTGGATATATTGGTCTACAAATATCATCTTGTATACGTTCTAGAAATGAAATCAACAAATAAAAATTTATAAGATTAAAGAATCTTCTGGTTCTTTAATGAATGTTCACATTAATTATCTATTATTTTTCGTATCATTATTGATCCGGAATGGCCCAACCGGTCATGCCAAACTATGAACATATTCTTGTTTGTAAACTTCAGATTTACAATCATATGTGCTTCAATTGTACTAATATATGTGTAGTACAAGTTGGAGGAAAACATAAACAATTTTTCTAATATGCATCTTTTTAAGCTAGTAACAAGATATTCAACATCTTCTTCATTGACTGTCTCAACATGATATCCATTTCGGCGGATATCCTTAAAACTTAACAAATTTATTTGAGACTTAGAAAAATATAATGCATCATCAATATAAATTTGTGTTCCTCCATGTAACAACAAGGTTGCTCTTCCGGAGCCTTCAATCAATTTGTTTTATTAACAACAATTACAATTAACAAAAATAAAAAATAAAAAATACCACCACAATAACGAAAATAATAACAACAATTGCAAATAAAAAAAAATTACCATAAACATAATTTCAATAATATCAAAAACATATATTTTAGTGAATACATAGTTTAATCCAAATCCAAGCAGCCTACGGCCTAGAACCGGCCAACTTAAAATGATCTGACTATTTTATTTTTCTTGTAATTATACTTAATTAAGCTGTGTATATAATTCCCACAGAAGGCATCAGGTGTTGTCAGTTCTAAAATGGTTTCCATATCATATAAATGCTTTTCCAAACAAAGTTACAATCGGGACAAAACAAATTTATTTCCATGATTAAAAAAAAAAATTTATTACAACAGATACCTCAACAACAAAAATAAAAATTTACTAAATCACATAATCTAAAGAAAAGGTTTGAACTCATATCCGACCTGTGTTAACTCAGCATATAATTGACTGAAATCCAGCTTAATTGGTTCTCACTTTTGCAAAAAAAAAAAAAAAAAAATGAGTATGAACTTAATTGGCATTCAATATGATGAACCCCCAATATTGTCCAAATTTTTAGCAATTGCTCCTCATCTGTTGTGCAATTAGCTTCACTTTTCTTTTAGCTAAAAAATTGGGATACAAGAAAAGCTTGCAAGGAATACTTTCACAAAAAATAAAAATTTATTATTTATTATATCTTATCATCACTAATTCAACAACAAAATAAAATTTTATTAATCTATTTATTTTATATCCTATCATCTACTAATTCAACAACTTGTGATATTGTTCAACCATAAAGAGATAATAAATCAACTTAGAATATTTTTGAATCTTCTTCAGGAAGATTAAATTATTAAAAAAAAATATGAACATCATGTTAAATATGTGCATCATATAATTTTTCTTTAAATCTTCTTCAGGAAGATTTTCTTAATATCTCTTGAAATCTTCTTCAAGAAGATTAAATTATTGAAAATAAAATATTGCACAAAAAAATATGAATCAAATCTAAATTTCACATTGTAAAATTTATCATTAACAGATGCACATATTTCCCTCAGCCTCAGTACATGATATAAAAGACGAGCTTAATACAAACCATAAATGAATGTTATTTTCTCTCCATAAATTCCACGACCTCCTTTAAATTCCCCGACCTCCTTTAAATGATGTTATTTTCTCTCCAGGGAATGATGTCGCATTTTCGTTTCAGGGAATGGACTAGAACCAGTGGGTCGTGACTGATGATTTCTCATAAATTGATAAATTTTTTTTTACTCAAAATAAGCAATATTTCCCTCAGCCTCGGTACATGATATAAAAGACGAGCTTAATACAAACTATAAATGATTGTCCAGAGGCCACTCAATCGGAGGAAATAGGTTTTTCTTTTGAGTACCAAACAATAATTAATCTTATGCTTAGACAAGCAGCATGTAAAATCTTAAATCCCATATATATAGCAGCATAAATAGTAGGGAGTTCTACAGTCACCATCCAACTTAGATCCTACAGTTAGGATCAGATCCCATATTCGAAATCAATTTTTTTTAAAATCTTCTTCAGGAGAATTAAATTATTGAAAAACATAATAATATAATCATCATATAAAATTTCTTGAAATCTTCTTCAAGAAGGACTTCTTAATATCTTTGAAATCTTCTTCGGGAAGACCTTCTTAATATATTTTGAAATCTTCTTCGAGAAGATTAAATTATTGAAAAAAAAAATTAACAAAATGAATATCATACAAAATTTGTACATCATATAAATCTTCTTCAGAAAGATTTTTTTTTAATTTTCTCATATTAATTTTTCTATATTATATATATCTTCTTCCGGAAGATTAAAAAATTTGCACTTCAAATAAAATTATATAAATCATACTAAAATCTTAAAATAAATGTACATAAATTGATAACTTATACCATTTAGCAATTACTTATTGCATTTATTTAAATAGAATTGAAATAAAAGATATCAAAGTTACCTCGAATCTTCAACTAGTAGAGCTCTCGTGCTGATAACGTGTTATAAAATAAAGATAAACAAACAATAAACAAGATAGAGAGAACACAAGATGACAATCTCTTTATTCATATATTTATCATGTGTACAATACAATATTACAATGCCTCAATTTATAGGCTACAAGTAAATGAAAAGCCATTACAATAATAAATAAGAGATTAAATTCCAAATACTAGTGGGATATCAATTCCAATGGTAGTGGGGTAGTGGGGAAGTAAATGAGGATTAATATTGAGAGTTACAACATGAATGGACCATCCATTATATTCATAACAAGGATATTATAATATTATTACACCTGAATTTATATATATGGCAGACGGAACCAAAAATAAAATACGGCTCCATAGTTCTACGAGGGATGTTCGGTTGTCTCGGGATGACACGGAATCGGAACTCACTATTTAATTTACGAAACCTTAGATATGTATGGGAATATGTTGAAATAAATATTATTGTGAAATTAGTTGTGAGAAATTTTATTTTTATTTCTAAAATACATGATATTATATAATTAGCCCTATTAATAAAATAATTATTATAATTAAATAATGCTGATTAAATACAACATAGCAATATTTATTAATTATTATTTCACAAAATAAAAATATTTATTTTTTAATAATTAAATAAATTGTGTATTTAATGACATGGATGAAAAAATGAAACTAATGAAAATAAGTTCTAAAAAATATTTTTTATAAAAATGTAGAAATACTTGATTATCGAAACTAATTTTGTGAATAATAACTAATAGTTACCATATAATAATATTTAGAAAAAATAAATAAAAATAGAAAATTATTATGATTTTTATAATGATATTAAATTAATGACAAAAATCATTATGATTTTTTATAACTGAAAAATATTCTATTATAATATAAAAATTAAATTAAATAAGAAGACATAATGGTAATAATTTGTTTCTTACTCATAAACAATTCGATAATATAATGAAAAAATACTTCATCGTTTTATATTATAAATAATTACTAAAATACTGATATATATATATATATTTTTTTTAAATTATGAAATAATTGTTGTTGTTGACTTGACATGATATTTTTTGTTACAGTTAAAACAATAGAGATTATCTGACAAAAATGTTTTGATATACATGCTTTAATAGCAACCTTGTTTCTCTAAAAATAAAATGAAAGTCAATTACGTACCATCACATAATTAATCAATTGGTAGTTTATTTTTTGTAGGTTAATTGCATTGATATTGTTCAATGGAGAGAGAAGCATCAAGTAATAACAAATGGGAAAAAAATTATTGAATCAGATTAAGTTGTTTTTTTTTTCCATCAAATAACAAAGAAATGGAAATAAGTGTAGGAAAAGATTTCAATTCCATTTAAAAAAAATATGCAACCGTACAGGATGAAAGAAATAGATGCAAAATCTTGGAAATTCCCATGAGTTTGATTGCAGCCGAACACGCCCTGAATCCGTAAAAAAATATTCCGATCCATTGAAGTCATATATAGGATTCAAATAAACCTGTATATCTCTCTCAATTTAAACTATAGATTCTTAATTTTCTTGTTTAAAATTAAATTTATTAAGACCGAACTTTTTGTGTGGTGTTTTGTGTTGTTGTGGAATGGATTTGATTTTTTTATTATAAGTCCGACTAGTATGATATCAATGTCATACTTTATTCTTTATGGATCAAGTTAAGCTGTTCAAATTGATTTATTTCATGAGTGATGTGTTTACATGCAAAAAAATTATTTATTCAAGTTATTTTTGTTTCAAGTCAAGTCACTAAAAATATTGAAAAATGAATGCATCAAAATTAACTTAAAAGCTTCTACATTTTATCGCTTGACTTGATACTAAATAAATTAAAAAAATATAAATTTTATATGCAAACATATAACTAATAAAGTATATCATTTGAACAGTTTAAAATAGCCGATTTAAAATCACTCGTTTGAAATCGATTTGATAGGTTTTAAAACTTGTGTTATATAACCTCAAATAACACTAATATGTTATTCTATCCGGACTCTTCTGTACAACTAAATTCGGAAATAATAAATTCTAATATCTATTTTACGTCATATTATATTAATGCCTATAAATAAATATCTCTGTCAGACACAGCCTGGCATTTGCATGTGAGGACACTGAGAAGCTGCACCTAATCCGCACTGGTTTCCATTTTGTGGCTGTCTCCTTGGGTCCTCTGACATTTGATCAATGAAAATTGGCCTCGATTGCCGGGTGCTGCTTTCCAGCCATATATGCTGTACCTTGTAAACTGTTGATGTGCAAGCTATATAACACATCATCATATGTGCTAGTACAATATGGTACCTTGTAAAAAAAATTTTTAGGAGAAGGCGAGAAGCCCTTGGGCAGGTACCTTGTAAACTGTTGCTGTGCAAGACATATAACACATCATAATGTGCTAGTACAATAATGGTACCTTGTAAACTGTTGATGTGCAAGATATATAACACATCATCATATGTGCTAGTACAATAATGGTACCGCTTGTCATATGCATAATAAATTTGTAATTTGAGAATAATTTGACAAACTTTTAATTTCCTGATTTGGTTAAAATAAATATAGTTTATTGTTATATTATATATAAAGAGAGGGTTCAAATGCCTCATGTCTTATATAATATATTTTTATTTTTTAAATTTAAATTGTCGATTCAAACTGCTCAACATTCTATACATAGCTCAAAACATAATATGTTTTGAGACTGAATTATATATTTTTTGAAAATTATTTACTATTTTTTTAGATAGATACAAAATTACTATTTTTGAATGGTCTAGAAACGATGATTTTGTACTTATTTTTAATAAAACTTTTTCTAAAAATATAAAATTTGATCTCCAAGCAAATTTTAATATAGAGATCATGTTGAGAGGTTCAAATTGACAATTTGGACATTAAAAATAGAGATATAAGATATGAGGCACAATGAATCATGAAAAACATGAGACATTTGACCCATATCAAAATCCTGAATATGGTGATATGCATATTGCTGTTCAGAATTTAGAATTTTGGTTAAATCAGAAATGTAGATCTATAGCACGAGCTAATATGTCATATAAATATCACCATAATCTCACTTTTTTTTTTAACAAAATAACTAAAATGTTTGAAAATTTTATGAATAATGTTAACGGCCGTCTGTTCTGATGAATTTTAACCTCAAGCAGTTGAAACTGAGTGCAATGGTGTAAAATATAAACAATTGTTATATTATATCAATCATATATCAAAAATTATTTTTACAAGAGCAAGGCTATGGTGATAGAGTGTGCTATGCATTTATTTTTCGTTTTAAAGTCTAAACAATCGATCCAAATTGCTTAGCATAATCTAGATGTGAAAATGTATTGGGAGATCAAATTTTACATTTTGTAGAATTTATTTTCTATTTTTTAAATAGATAGAAAATCACTTTATCTAAAAAATAGTTAAAAAAATTTTAAAATGAAAAAATTGTCTCCATTACATTTCATATGGAGATCATATTGAACAGTTCAAATAAACTATTTCGACTTTAAAAACATAGATATAAATCTATAACACAGGCCAGTGCCATATACATTCAATATAACCTCACCTTTTGTTTTTACAAAATAACTAAAAATGTTAGTAATTTTATGAATAATGTTAATACTCCGTCCTTTGATGAATTTTAACCTCAGCAGCTGAAACCATTTTAAAGATTTCACCGAATGCAATTTTACAGACAGTAAACAGTTAATGTTCAATATTCTTATCATGATCCGTGCTCAATTTTTAGATTTAAATGTACAGAAGGGCAAAAAAAAAACACTGAATATATTACCATTTTCGGTTGGGAGACATGCTGTGATGATTAAATTTTCTCTTTTTGACAAATTTTTTTTTTGGACAAATGATGATGAAATTTTAACACGGTGCAATGAACAATAAAAAAAAGTATCATGTGACAGGCATTTAAGTCAAAAGAGGATCGCCACTGAGTCTGAGGCAAGCAAGTTCTTCAAAAGGTAAAGCACCAAAAGTATGTAAAAAGGGCGTCCAAGTACTCAATCGTGTTTTATATCATTGTTTTTCTCTGCAAGAGCATCTACCCCAAATCCCTCGAACGCGATACCCAATGTTATTTTGTTTTTGTTTTTTGGGTTGCATCAGAAGAGAGGACAACCATCGCAGTAAATAAATGGTTTCACACTTTAGAGTGGTTGTAGAATCCTTTAGTAAAACTATTTTTAAACATTTTATTGAAAAGTGTGACTAATACTCTCCTACCGCATTTGTATGCATATAATAATCATTAGCATATACAAGACACAACTCTTATTAAAAGTTCATTGAAAGCGTGACTAATGTTTTCCTACCGCATTTGACCGCTAGTGCAATTGGATTGATTATACAGCCCTTATGGGTGAGAATCTGCTGCGATCCGGGTACTGTGAACAGTACCCTGTAATCTCTGTTTTTTCAAATTCAGCTGTTGAATTGTTTGGAGATGCGTGCACAGAAAAATCAGCTGTTTTGAGATGCGTGCACTAAAAAGTTGAACGGCTGGATTTGAAAAAGCAGTGATTGCAGGGTTACTGTGCTCAATATTCAGATCGCAGCAGATCTCAATCCAGGCCTTATTGGTCCTATGCCTAGTGAAATAATCGAATAATGAGGGTATGGTACTATTCATGAATAGTACGGATTGGTTATGAATCAATATCTTATTTTATGTTCATTTTTAAATGTATTTATAGACTAAATTTTATATTTTTTTAAATTTATATACTATTTTTTTTAAATAGGTAGAAATTCACTGCTTTTAAATAGTTTAGAATTTTTAGATCAAGTGATTTTCTATCAATATAAAAAATAGTAAAAATTTATAAAAAAATTGAAATAATTGATCTAAAATTCATTTTGGTATGGAGATCATGTTGAACAGTTCAAATTTACTGTTTGAACTTTAAAAACAGAAATATTGATCCACAGTACATACTAATTTGCGCTATGCATAGTTCCATAGCCTCACTCATAATTGAATTCAGATCAAGTACCTAATCCTGTTAATGCTATTCAGCGACAAGAAATTAAGCTTCATTAAGGCTTAATCCGCTTCCTTTAACTTTCTTAGTCGCTTAATCCCACCGAACACCGGTTCTGTAGCGCGAATTAAGAACACCTCATTTAGCCTCATTTTGCTTGGATTTAATCCTCTGCTTTGACTTTAAGGCACCTCTACCCCTTCCTTTAGTTTCATTAGCTTTCACTCACAGATTAGAACAACAAAATATTGGTTCCTTAGCTCAGATTAAGAACGCCTCATTTAGCCTCCTTTTGCCTAAATCTTAATCCTCTGCTCCTACCATAATGCACCTCTACCCTTTCCTTTAGCTTTCTTAACTTTCACTCACGGATTAGGACAACCAAACATTGATTTCTTAGCACTCCTTAAGATCTTAATCTTTCACTCTTAATCCTTTGTTGCCGAACAGCCCCATTAGATTAGATTCATACTGTTCAATAGATATGCATAAAATCTTAAAATTAACTCATAATCTAAAGAGGCTCGAATTTCTTATAATTCGATTGGAACTTCATTTTATCTCCTGTGGTATCACAAAGGATACACACCCGAAATAATTCTGGATTACTAAGCATGACATGTAACCAATACAGCACAGGAGCTCATTTCATCTACGCTCGAGAGGGCAAGAACAACATATATATGTCGAGCAATGAAACTAGACCACTGGGGTGGGTTATTGTACAGGCACGTCCTAGTCCCATAAAATGTTTTGGATCCGACATTAATTATCATCAATTTGAAATATTCAAATAGGGATGTAAATTCGTGCCGTGCTGTGAATTCGTGCACAAATTAGGAAGGACGATCACAACACATTAGTTACACCATCATCAGTCACTTTTGATCACATTTAATTTTTTCTTTTTATAATTTAAGTTAACGATTTTGATCATGCATGCCTCACGTGATCACGTGTCCTGTTAATTTTTTAAAAGATAATCACGTCACACGAATGGTGACAACACGTAACGGGCACTCGTGTTGTGCCGTATCCGATTACGGCGTGAGTTTTTTACATCAATTAACGTGAAAAATAATTCTACTTTTCGTGCCCATGCTAGTAGACACTATTGCCGAAAAATTTATCGGGTGCTATAGCCGAGTATGCCCCACATATTAAGATCTGATCCCGGAGCTACAATACCACAGTTGTAGGTAGTAGTAAATGTAAAGATAAAAACTCATAAAAAACAACCTGAAACAATCTCAGTCTATATCTTCATCCAATTAGGCTAACGCTCTTTGTTTATCTTCTAAGCCAGCTCGGCCTGTAACAAGCGAGATAAAATTTAAGAGAAATTGTAACACTACACAGAGGCAGCTAAATATATATATATTTAATTTGTTGATCATTTTCTGATTAATTTCAATTAGAAGAACTCAGAGGTACCTCTCTTTTCTTTAGTTTTTTCCTGAAGCTCCTTTTCCTGCTAAATATTTTCTCCTGTGAAAAGAGA
Source organism: Carex parvula (assembly GCA_025461045.1). Taxonomy (NCBI): domain Eukaryota; kingdom Viridiplantae; phylum Streptophyta; class Magnoliopsida; order Poales; family Cyperaceae; genus Carex; species Carex parvula. Next base: position 296,596 of record JAJGRW010000472.1, read on the forward strand.
ACGAAAGGAGCTGGAATTTTTAGAAATCTTAAAAGACAAAAGCAGTACAATACAATACTAGAAACGAAATCCAAATTACCACAGGTTGACTTGTATCCTCGGCATCGCGAACAGCATTTACTAGATCTCGATTGGACAACGTAAACAAAATCACTGTTTTTGGATTTTTGGATATCCAGAATCTCTTCTTAAAAACACTAATTTTTTTACCTACCTAAAAAATAGTAAAAAATTTCCAAACAATATAAAATTTGGTCTCAAAGCACATTTTAATATAAATTATGTTGAGTGGTTTGGATCGACTGTTTGAACTTTAAAAATGGAGATAAGAATACGAGACATGATTGGGGCACAACAATAATGGGGCATTTTAACCCTAATTCATCATAAAAGGAAGAGTTTGACATGCCTGGATAACATGTGAAACATTAGGAATATCTAAACCACGAGCAGCAGCATCAGTGCACACAAGAACCCCACCGGTGTCTCGAAAAGCACACAGATTCACCGTACGCTCCTCCATGGAGCTTCCGCTGTGGTACAACAAACACCTTATACCAGCTCTTTCTAATATGTCAGTAACTGAATTCGCTGATTCGACAGTATTTGTGAACACCATGGTTCTAGTTAATTCATCGATTCTGTAGCTGTACTGCACTGCTTCTAGAAGGTCATCAACTTGTGTATCGGCAGTCACTTGTATCCATCTCTGCTCTAATATGTGGTGCCACAAAGAAAAAAGAAAAGAAAAATCAGAATGAGAACTTAGATTAAGTTCAACAAGGTTGACACCCAACACGAGTGAGTACAAAATCGCTATTTTTGGATGGTCCCCAATCTTCATAAAAACAGTGATGTTGTACTTATCTAAAAAAAATAGTAAAAAAATATAAAATTTGGTCTTGAAATGCATTTTAATATGGAGATCATGTTGAGCAATTCGGATCGACTGTTTGGACTTTGTAAATGGAGAGAAGAATGTGAGGCACAAATGAGGCATTTGAATTCTACTCATAAAAATTTAATTGAGGTTTCATTTTTTAAGAGTTTTTATATAGTTAAACCCCCCTCATGAAATGCTACATGTATGCTCGTAGCCTGGTGGTTAGAATTCCTTTTAATGGTTGTTGAGATTGGATTGAAATTCTAATGGCCACACATTATGTATTTTCACATATTATGCATTTTATGTTTCAGCCCCCCTATCTAATTTTTTTCTAGTTCAGCCCCTGGAGGAAGCATACCTGGGGTTATGTCGATGGAGGCGGGCCCCACTGACCCAAGTGGCATCAGGAAACATCCTTTTCAACACTCCACCAGCTGTCTTTTTCCCGCTTTGTGGTAATGTCGCAGCCACAAACACATACTGTTTACTGCGCGTATAAATTTCTCTAACCTTTCTCCAATCCTTCCTAACTCTTGTTCCATTTGAACTCTCCTTCTCGGCTGTTGAAATTTCTAAAACTTCCTCGTTTTCAATTTCATCTTCATAACTGACATCAGTATCGCTTACCACAGGATCTGATTCCTCGTCAGGCTCGTGGGTCCCATCTGCCTTTGCCTCTTCATTGGGGCCAGTCATTCTAGAAAGGAGCTTTTCATCGAAGCGTAACATGTGTATTAGCCGGATTACCTGGTTTTGGAAGCTTCCACAGAGAAGCATGTCAGCTTCATCAAATACCTGTTTCATGAAATTTGTATATTAAATTGAAGCGAAGAGTGCCTATATTAAGGTTTATGAAGTTTTTAGAGTATAGATTTACAGAAAAAGATAAATATACCACAAATTTTACACGACGCAAGAATTGATCTCTTCTTTTCTTTTCTCGAGCATATTCGCAGAGATAATTTAAGAGTGCACCTGGACTCCTGGAGTTGATACAAGAACATCAGGCTGAATCATTGGCCATCCCTGCAATAGCAAATTTAAAAATTTGACTTTTAAGTATTACAAAATTGAAAAAAAAAATTAATTTGACAGCCACTGTCAAATAATTGAAGTTATCTTGAATTTGAAATAATAAATTTACACATCACCTTAACTTAGCGTTCCATCAAAACCATAAAAGAAATCTACCTTTTGGCCACAGACAGCTGCAACCTTCACCAGTTGTTTGCCAGATTGATCAAGCAAGGAGTTGGCCATGCTGACAACTTGGTCACATAGCATCACATTTGGGCAAAGTACCAGAATCATCTCTTGATTTTGAAGCACATCATGAGTGAGTTCATTTTCAGGTGGGGCCAAAAGGCCCAAAACAGTGCCCAGCTTGTGAATTAGCGGGACCAAGTATCCGTGTGTTTTTCCACTTCCTGTTTCTGCGGCAACTACCACGTCACTTCCTCTCAGAGTATGAGGAATGCATGCAGCCTGCATGGCAATTACGTGTTACCATCAATACACAAGTGGACGAAACGACAATTTGAGAAATTTACCAGTGTTATCTTATTTGACATTGTATCGAGCACATGATAGGCAAGGGATTAGCCCAAGAGTTACCACCTAACAAACTTAATATGTTTCCTCAATAGCAGTAAATAGCCTATGTTAAGTTACTAAACGGCAACAGAGGTAAATAACAGCTTGAACTAAACAAATAGGAGAGATCATTTCATCGAGCAGTTCATATGCAGTGAGTACCTGAACAAGTGAAGGCCCATGAAAGCCAGTGTCGGTGAGAGCCTGTGCGACTCTATCGGATATACCCAATGACTTCTAAGTGACACCATCGCTAGCAAAGAAACCGTCTTTCTCACCGCCATGTATTTCAGCCCGTTCTCCTGCAGCGGTGCACAACGCCCGCGAGGAGGAAGTATGAACCAAGCGTTGGTGGAGCGGAGGCGAAGATGGGTTGGATAAAATGATAGGGTCTACAGCAGCAAAAAAAAAATAATGGCCATTTAATATTCATTTAATTCCGGCATTAGATGTCTGGGTCTACAGCAGCCAAAAAAAAAAAAAAAAAAATTCCAACCGGCCATTTAGAGAGAAAAAAAAAAAGAGAACTGGTTTAAAAATACCCAAAAAAAAAAAAAAAATTCCAACCACCCATTTAGAGAAAAAAAAAGAGAACTGGTTTAAAAATACCCGGCTAACGGCTAACGTAGATTTTGTTTATCTAGGTAAATTCTCAGTCGGCTCAATTCAGATTTTGTTGGTCTAGGTAATTGCTTTGATAGAGAATTGTTCCCTTCATATTTCGAACATATGATCTTCCACACGAATAACATTGTTTTTGCCACTAGATCAAAAAATAATTGTTAAAAAAACCTTTAATTAAATCTGAAAATCATTTCTTCTCCCAACAAGTAATAAATTTTGAAGATGCCATGTAAGATATAGATATAGAAAAGAGATAAAAATTGAACTACAACACCATGGTTTATAATTTTGCAATCACTTGCATTTTATGTTCCTTTTTCAATACAAGTTTGTACGCAAAAACAATTCACACACACTACTCAAATTGAAGCTACACGCTAATTAATGCACACACCTTACAATTAATCATAAAATAAAGTTCCAAGTTCCAACTAATTACTACTTAAATTGTATTTTTTTTTTCTTATGTCAAATCCGTAGGTAATTCCTAAATTAAAAGTAGTTCATAGTTTAGGTAAGAACAGAAAATTAAATAGATAAACAAACGTACCAGTAAATATCAAAAATTACCATTTGATGACTAATCGGTACAAATATTGAGCAGTAATAACTAATAACTTCATTTGCCTATTTGTACCAGCTAGTATCATACAACCAATAGATAACTTTATTTGCTTGTTATTTTCTCATATCTTTATATAAATTCAGGGAGAGAGACAAAGAGAAGGATGGGAAGCTTAACTAGCTTTCAAGAACATCATGGGGGCCTATTTTATTTAATCCGAAATTATGATGAATTAACTGTTGATTCAAATGAAGATAATTATTTTGGGGATGCAACTGTAAAAAAATGTTTAATTTCTCATGTTGATAAAGATAATGATGGTAATATTATTTTCCCTTATTGCATGATGGTAATATTAGAAGTGAAATGAACACAAGAAAAGAACTGTCTAGATTTTATAATAGTATATTATTTAATGAGTATGACAGACTGGAGATGCTAATGCTTCAAGCATTTATCCTATAACATCATTGCACTTTGATATTCCTTCCACAGTTCTAATTTCAGGTGACCAAGCTTGGGGAGGTATGATGCCATCTTTTATTGAATGAAAAATTTGAGACTTCGTATAATATCATTTATTTGCAAATTTTTGACATATTATACGATCATCAATCAGATACTTAGCCCAAGCAAAGCGAGGCTATTTTCTAGTTATAAATATGTTATTTTCTAGTAATTAATGTTATCGAACAAGTAGCCAGTAATACTTTATAGGACAAATCTCATATATACCATTCAAAATCTCGAAATACATATTTCTCTTTTTAAATTTTAACAATATCATATATATCCTTTTAAATTTTAAAGACTCACAAGTTTACCAAATTAATTGCATTTTCAATTAAACTCATCTTAAGTTTTATAAATTTTAATTTATTCTTTATAAAAAGAAATAAAAAATGTATTTTGTGTAACTGAAAATATTAGTTTTCTATTACAGATTTATGAGGATAAATTATTTATTTTTCTACTTGTGACACATACATGAACATATATCTATATGCCACTGTGTATGTGTCACAGCAAAAATAATTAACAATTTGTCCTCACAAATCGGCCAATTTGAAGATTGAACATTTCCCTACACACGCTACATATTTTTGTTTTCCAATGTAAAGTGGGAACTTATAAATTTAAATTGGCTTTCTAATAGAATAGACAACAAGTTTGATTATTTTTTTATTTTTTTTAATTTACAAGGGTAAATATGATATTATGAATTTTAGAAGGAAAGAGTACGTAATTTCAAGTTTTTTAAAGGCTACATATGAAATTTCTCCATTTCTTTTTCTACGGCATAAAGAAGAAAGGGTAATTTGGGATTCGTTTCTTGACATCATTAAAAAAAATTTGATTTATTCTTAAGAAAAGAAGAAGGAAATAGAGGAAAGCGTGAATGGATCGAAGATACATGAGCTCTGATACCATGATACAAAATGTTTTTCATATATCACAAAGTTTACATGTACATTGTATTTATAGCCATATCTAGTCAAACTAATCAACTAGTCAAAGCTTATTTTAATATCAAAATTTAAGATTTAAATTGTAAGAAGTTCAAATATTAAAAAAAAAACGCACCCCTGTTGTGACTTGTCGTTGTGCATCGTAAATAAACTCCAAACAATTCACTGATTATGTTTCACTTTAAACCTATACTATATAAAGTACTTGAACAATTGGGTGGTACTTGAAAATACAAAATATTGTACATAAATCACAAAAAATAAACGACACAAAAGGTATATTCTTACATCAAATCACCTGCATTTTCTTTATATTAAAATTGAACATTAATACAAGATTTTTATCTTGATGATTTTATTTTTTTCTATGTCAGTCTCAATTTTTTGAACTCTCCCTTGCTTATAAAAACCAACAAACAATAATAACATTTGTAAGAAAAGAGTAATTTCAAAATAATATATAAAGTATGACGAAAATTGATTGGTACTGGAAAACACAATAAAATAAAAATATTATACATAAATCACAATAAAAGACAAATAATAACCTGAACAAAATAAATATAATGACCGGTGAATGCACAAAGGGTCATATTCACTCTAGTTTTTTTTAATGTTTGAACATTATTAGGTGGATGCAAATAAAATATAGTTTTCACCAATATCTTATTTACTAGCTTTTGATTAAATCACAAGTAATTCTCTATTAGAGTAAAATAATCAAGGCTATAATATATTTCTGCTAAAATCTACAATAGATATTTGTTTTTCAAAATGACTGATTTCTGAATAACTCAATCGATGTTACAACCTTTATATTTAGAATGAGAATGAATACGAAAAATGTGATAATACAATACTACTATTGTGATTGTAGTAATGAACTAATGATGAATGAACAAACAAGTGTGACCTGAAATTTGTGACAATGCAAATGACATGAAGGATACATATTTCTGTGAACGCACATTGAATAAATATAATATGTAAGTCGATGCAAGATTAGATTGGAGGGAAACTTCAATTCAACCTATTAAAATTTGGGAAAATAATTGTTTTTATTTTTAATAATATAAGCAATTGCAGTTTTTAAAATTTAGAAATCAATAATCAATATATACAATATACAATAACAGTAAATAATTAATCAAATCAAACTAATAGCTCAAATCCAGTTTTTAAAATGAATCATAAAGATCACATATTCAAGTTCAAATAGGCACCGCACAATATGATAAATAGACGGACAACCCTTATCCATCACTTAAGAAAAAATAAATGAAATGATTATATATCTATATTTTGTAATTGGTCTAATTATTGTAAGATTTTAGAAAGTAAATTATCTATCTATCGTTGATTTAAATCATATTTGTTTCAATGTTTCAATATTTCAATAATTCAGCTTTCCTCATTTCGTCATCATCCGAGAAGTAAAAGACTTCGTAGTAGATTTTTGCCTCTAAAGCCACACAAAACATTAAAATAATCTTAAATATTCATTAAATTATTAAAAAAATAAGAAAACATATACAATGGGTCGGGTCGCATGTTGATCCGTTATGTGTCCAAAATTTGGGATTTGTACGCGAACACATACATGTCATTCTTCGGTCGGATACGGGATCGGGTCAAAAGTGGTTGTGAATACTCACTGACATATAGTCACTCCATAATGAAAAAGAACCCTTAAAAAAGTTAATTGTGAGCCAGATTTCAAAAATTGTTCACGCTGACGAGACAGAGAAGTTTCTTGTTAATAGTTATGTGCATTTAAAAAAAAAAAAAGTAAGTGCTTTTGCTAATATAAAACTCTGACACCTTTGCTAAGTTTTATTTCAACGTATAAGAAATAAAATGTTTGGTACTCTCTGCTTCTCATCTTTATTCAAATCAGCATAGATCCAGGACTCCTAGGGCTACGTGTAAACGGATTGGATATGAACGGATACTGATTAAACTGTATTTTTATCCGTTATAATTTTTTCGATACGAATACAAACACTTTCGAATACATATACGGATTGGATGTCAAACGGTTACGAATACATATTAATTTGAATAATTAAAAATAAATGAATGATGCACATTATGAGAAAAAAATAACATCTAAATATAATTTTGTTCATTCATAAGTAAGACATACTATTTTTATAATAAATTTGTTGGATATATATCATGCTATCAAAACAATACTCATTAATCATTTCTTACTGTTATATTATTCATTAAAATATACCAACTCATATTTGATAACATTCTTTCTAAACACATAGGAATAAAAAAAAAAAAAAGAGCCTTGAATCAGCTGCAACCTCATCTTCTTCTGAACCATGTGCATATTCTGTTTTTACTTTCTCAACAAATAATATATCAATACATGCGACTAAAAAATACAAATAATAAATCATTAGTATGACAAAAGAATACAAGTCATAAATCATTTATATGTATATGCAGTTTAATAAATCAGCTTAAGAACAAAGAGTACCTTTGTTGTGGCTTAGAGATGTAAACGGATCAAATATGGATAGTTAGTGATCAAATTGTATCCTTATATGTTATAATTTTTCGATACAGCTAGTCTTAGGTATGGATACGGATCGAATAATTTAAGTAATTTTTGTTAATTGAAATCAGATTAACATGTTAGTGTTATTCTCCTTAATTGGAATAACAGCTGATTTATTTCCAGGATTTTTACAGTCTGACCCATGCGAAGGGTTTAGGGTTTGACAGCGTTGACCAGTCAATGTACCCTCTGTCACGTGACAGGTCGTGTACCCCACTGACGTTTAAAAGCTGGTACTATTTGGGTGCCTCTTCCAGCAACAAATAAGGCCTGGCCTGAATTGATGAGTCGACCCAAATGGAGCATCATGGCCCGTGAATCCCTGTGCCAGGAGCTCAATCAATTCCGACCACAATATAATTAATATCTGCCAAGTCATAAACCCCACTACTCTCAAGAAACTAAAAAATTAAAGAAAAAGAAAAACGGCAGTCAAACTCAAGAGGTAGCAATTAGCAAAGCTCCCAAGCACTTCTACAAATGCATTGGCAGATAATTGGCTCAACATACGTGGGCCCCATCGAACTTGCCAATCTTTTTGCAAGCAGAAATTTTTATTTTTACAAAGTATATAATATTAGATGGATTGCGGTGAAATCTTAATATAATATAAGAAAATAGCAAAAAAATTGATGCTTGCAAAGTGATTGACAAAGGGAAGCAAGTAATATAGTATATTTCACTATGGAGATCATGTTGATGGGTTGGATTGACTGTTTTCGACTTTAAAAATGAAGATAAACGATAATAAGTCACGATAAGACATTTAAACTCTCATATTCAAAATAATATAAGGGTATTTTTTTTCTTGAGTGAGGCTATGATACCATGCATATTTCGGATTGGTCCGTACTACAGATCAATATTTTTATTTTCAAAATCTTAACGGTCGATCCGAACCGTTTAACATGGTCAACATTGTAAACAAATCCTAAAAAATATAAAATTTAGTTTACAAGTACATATTCATGTGGAGACTATATTAAACTGTTCAGATTGACCATTAGAACTTTCAAATCGATAATTTGAATCTATAGCGTAGACCAATATACATTATGCATAGTAACGTAGCCTCACCCTCTTTTTTCTTTGTACAACGTTGTGATTTTATTCTTTCATTTATTAATTTTTTATATAGTAGGTAAGAAGCATGCTAAAATTCTATTCAAAGAAAATGAAAATATAAAATTTATACAGGTACGCAAACGATCAAAATAAAACTTCTCTATCTAAAATGAAAGAATCATATACAATGCCATTGATCATATGCTTTGCGAGCGATGTCACTACTTTAGGAGATTTATTCTTGCTCCTATAAAACCATTTAACACAAACTATTCCGCCGATTTCATATTTTTTACCACGCAAACACATGATCAGCACTTGTTAAATTTTATTCAAGGCGAAATTTCATATATATTCCTAAAATAATCTCGAAGTCGTTACATATTTCCCCTCAAATTCATCATAATATCATATTTATTCTTCTAAATTTCAAAAGCTCACAAATTATCTAATATATTGATTTTTATATTAAAACTCATTTTAAATTTATAAGTTACTTATTTTATTCTTCATTAAAATTAAAAAGATAATTGATGGTTTTTTTTCTCCAAAAATAGCAGGGATCAAACCGTTGATTCGATCCAAATACAGAGTGACCGAATCAATAGTTCGGTTCATTCTTTGTCACACCTTTACACGAATGGAGATAGAAAATTCAAAAGAGGGGTGACTGAACCATTGATTTGGTCACCCTCTTGGACTAAATTTTCAATATTGGAGTCCCCCTTTCCTTCTTTCTTTTAAATCCCCTTTCTCAAAATTCGGTTCTGAAGAGTGACCGAAACAATGGTTCGGTCAACCCCCCCTCATTTTTTCGCGTTCCGTGATGCTAGCTGGTGATGTGCAAATATGTGTGACTTATAGGGGTGACCGGACCATTAATTCGGTCCATCCTATTATGAACTGAATCAATAGTTCGGTCATTGCTATATATTCTTTGAGAAAAGAAAACATCACCAATTTGTTCCTGACAAATCAATTTTTTTAATTTCTAAAAAATAATATTTGCACACAAGATGTCGCATTAGGCCAGCTATTGTAATCCCTTGTTCGTTGAATGGAGTGACAAACAACATAATAGCATCGATCTGCCATAAAGAGCAAGTCCAATTCACAACATAGACTAATTTGTTATTGTTCGATGAAACAAGTCCAATTTTTATCTGTCATGCATCCAGATATAAAATTAATACAATGAACCACCAATTATGGGCACATAATATCTGCTTTTATAATAAATTCCCTGCTTGGTGTCACATTCCTAGTACGTACAATTAATTAATATTTCATTTTATATTTACCTGCTGCGTCTGACTCTTGATTACTCAATACTCAATAGGGTTTCCCTATATCGATCTCATCCTTAATTTCAATAGTACGTACCACATGTATAAATACATTTCCTTCAGGAGGAGAACACATTATTCTTGCCTTCTCTTCTCCCCCCTCTCTCTCTCTCTTTCCTCTCTGCCTCTCATGGTTAGGCAATGATTTTGCGACCATGCCACAAGGCTTAAAGGATCTTTTGTGCAGTGAAGATGCTGAATCACTTGAATCCGACTCAGGATTGAATAATAGGTGCTTCACAAATGTATCTTTCTCGGAGGATGATAAAGAAGTGCTTGCCAGGCTCATAGAAACCGAGTCGAATCACTCAACCCGATCTGATTACGTAAGCCGTCTCCGTTCTCACTCATTCGACTTGTTTTCAAGAGCAGATTCTGTATCATGGGTTCTCAAGGTTTTTTTTTTTTAATTAATGCTTATAGTGATGGATTAAATTTTTGAACTTTTTTTTCGATTACTATCTACTGACAAGAAAATAGTACAGGCACGGGCTCGTCACCTTTTTCTTCCTGTAACTGCATATCTAGCCGTGAATTACATGGATCGGTTTTTCTCACTCCACCGATTACTGGTATGAATTTTGTTTATTTAGTATATATATATAGTCTCTAGAAAACATGTAATATTATAGGATAAACATGAGAAATCATTAATTTGTATCTGAATTAGTTATGTGTCAGTACAAAATTGTTATTTATTGCACTCGTTACGTTCTCTAATAGTAAGAAAATTCGCAACGGAAAAGAGTGAGAATGTCATAACGGTATAAACGGCTTTTTTTAATGGCTAAAGTCCACAATAACCATAGGTTTCCAAACATGATTTGTAATTAATCCTGAATTATATATCGTTTTAAATCAAGCATGGAACCGGCCCGCCATGACGACAAGTATTTGCCAAGGACTCGTTGTACAAATTTTACGCTATATAATACAGAAGTTGGTTTATAATATGCATCTTGCAAATTATGTTAATACATTTTATTTTGCAAGTGACTAGATATACACATCTCCTTATGCTACTATTGTACCAACATTAACATCTTTTACATTAGATTGACTAGTCCTGTATACTTTTGCGGAATATAACATAAATTTTACTATATATTAAATTGGATTCCATTCATAAATTGATGTCAAATTAACTATAAATAGCTTTTACAGTTACACATGGATCGATCGGTATCCTAGGAAAAATATCAATATATATACACATAAATACTTTCAGATTGAGGATTAACAATTAAGCATTATTATTGAAATATAATCACCATTGACAAATGTTAATTTTTGGTAAGACAGGAAGAAAAAGATTGGGGAATGCAACTCTTGGCAGTTACATGCCTCTCTCTTGCTATGAAAATGGAAGAAACTTTTATTCCTTCCCTTCTTGACCTCCAGGTATAAAATATATATATATATATATGCATGCATTTTATTATTTATAATTAATTGTATCTTTCCTCTCTGATATATTTACTCTTAAATGTGCATATATCATATAGTATTTGCTTCCACTGAAAGACAATGAATGCCTTACCAATTTAAGCTCCTCAATTAATTAATACACAGTTTTGTTCTGTAGTACACTAAAGTTTCATGATCTTTTTTGATATGTTACTGTTGTGACATAGTAGATATATATGTCCTGGTGCCATTAAATCAGTAGCTATATATATAGTTTTAGTAGAAACAGTCATATTTTGACCTAGTCAACTATAACTTAATTATCACTGTTGACGCAGGCTGATAGTCGCGAATTTGTTTTCGAGGCTAAAACAATTCAAAGATTGGAGCTCTTAGTCTTAGCTGCACTGGACTGGAGGCTCCGGTCCGCGACCCCTTTTGAATTTATTGAATTCTTTGCGTACAAAGCGGATCCATCCGGGAAATATGCCAGATATTTGGTTTCCAGAGCAACTAAAATAATTTTATCTACTTTGCATGGTATGGTATATATATACCTACAATATATATATATGTATATATCCGAATAACATATTTTAAGTTTATATAGTTAGATATATAATTAAGCATTGTATTATATTGCTCAAAATATTGTAGATATAGATTTCTTGGACCACAGGGCATCTTCACTGGCAGCAGCTGCCATAATTTGTGCAAGTGATGAGATTCAAGATCTGGCATTTACTAATATTGACACTGCTGTTGTATGGTGCAGTGGCCTCACTCATGTAAGCATGTTAAATTATTCTAATTGTTCTCTAGCCTATGGTAATTGGTAAACAGTAAATTTGAAAATGAAAATTCCACAAGAGAGTATTCTCTCTTTTTTATGGTCATGTTTGATTGTGAAGTAAGAAAGATATCTTACTTCACACTTAAGTTGTCAAAAGATTGATGATGAAGTAACAATATAATTGGTAAAATACCTCTTCAGGAGGATTAACTTAATCTACTATATATTACTCCGCATGTAGGATCCACTGTCATAGACATTTGATTATTTTTTAATTTTCTCGCTCTTCTAGTCAATTTAGTTTAAGCCATGACTTAAACTGACAAAAAGATGTAAAACATGAAGTGTAAGATGGAATAAGCAATTAAATCCTTGTTAAGTTTAAATAGCAATCAAGCATGACCTTTATATGCAACTAAAAATAATGAAATAAAATTTTCTCTCTTTCTAATTTGACACAATTTTGCAGGATGGAGTTGGTAGCTGCTATCAATTAATGAAACAAATAGCGGTTAATAACAATGTTGAGAGAAAGCAACCGGTAATCCTTTCGCAGCAGAGAGTTATGCCGGGTGTCCGTGTCGAGTTCGCTTCTCTCTCCTCTTCCCCTCCATCCAGAAGAAGGAAGCGAGAGGAAAGAGATCCAATGTTTACATAGAAAGAAATTTGTCAATTTCTTTCCATTTCACAAATTCATGGGCGTAATAGTTGCTCAGTTTTTGTGGTTTACTTAATTTTGCAAATAAATATGTGGTTTACTTAATAAGCTATGATTACAGTCAGGCATGTCATACTTCACTTCTTCCTTGTTTCTCTCTCTAAATTATAAGGTAAAGAGGTTCAATTTGTGTAGTATTATTTGACTGTGGATCAAGGCATTGAGTTTAATAGAGATCCTGGTATCCTCTTGAGGGCCCATGGCAGAGTATGCACTTAATTAATCAATCAATACTCAATGCATGGTTTAATGAAGGAGGTGATTATTTCCAAATTGAACAGTTCATTTAGTATTGGTTGCATTATTGATCATATTTTGGCCCAGATTGTCAGGATGTCAGCTAGCTCTGGCTGTTTGTCAAAATGCATTAAAGGATTTTTTTGTTGTTTATTTTTTCTTTTTAAATTTCTTAGAACTTATTACAGTTGCTCTGATCATCTCAATTCTCGAATTAAATTGCATCCAATTGTTCATATACAAATTCTATTTTGGAGAAAAGTGTAGGTCCGATGGGTATTGGACATACTTTTGGTGGGTCCAATAGGCATCGGAGTTGTCTGATGCGTTTTAAGATTCGTGCGTGTCCCGCTTTAAAATTCATGTGCACAAATTTTAAAGCACATCAGACAACTCCAATACCTATCGGACCCACCAAAAGTACGTTCAATACCCATTGAATCTGCTCTGCGCTCCCACTTTGAAGCCACCACCTTAGCTTTCTGTTTTGCTAATTGATTTCAAGCTGTATCCGCTACATTTAGCATCCAATGAGTTTTTGCTTTATGTCAATTTCCATTAGTATGCGCTTATTTAAGAATTATGTTAGGTTAACTGTAATGTTTCTTGTCCCTTTAAATAATCTCAACCATGTTAAAATGTTAAATTTTCAGTTAATTAAATCTAAGGGTAAATTCCAAAAATAATAAATGATCATTCTTTCATCTTGATTCAAATCCCACCCATAAAATAAATAGTTGTAATTAAACATAGCAATATCATGCATTCAAAATGGCAACAGAGCATTAGCCACAGAAAATTGATAAGAACACAACTAAGACAAATACTTACAGTTACTTTGTTTTTGTCTAGACAACAAAACAAAAATGGATGATTTCAAGAAAATTTGTCTCTCATTTCCTCTACAAAACATGGAACAAGTAGTTTGCTTCTACATATAACTAATATACACGTAATGCATGGAAGAAACCGCATTTTATTTTTACGGTTTTGAGAAACCGTAGTTTTTATCTGCGGTTTTGGATAACCTAGAACCGGAAATTTATTTTGCGGAAAGTTGGCTTAGAACCGGAAACTTGTTATGCGGTTTGAACATTTTTGAAATTCTAGTGCACCAGGGTGTAGATTTGAAAATTAATTATTAATTTTGGATATTAATAAAAATTTCGGCACTCTGCCACTTGCATCCAATTGTTTTTATTAAAAGCCAATTGTCATGTATCATTATTAATTGATTATGGTAGTCTGACTGCCATTGAGAGGATGACAATTTTAATATGGATATCATGTTGAGCAGTTTAGATAGATGATTTGAACATTGAAAACGCAAGAGGGGCCATGCTTTATATATAAAGCACATTAAGAGACAGAGACATACATGTTCATTAAATTCAACACCCACAATTACAAGAGACATATATGAATCAAGATACTTGTTCTGGAACAGGGCAGGCCTGAATACAAAGATATGCATCTACAGGTCTCTTGTGTATGTTAGTGTGCTTGAACATGAGACCTTGCAAGACATGCTCATGCATAACGGTCTTTTCGTGTGGATCTCGGGACAGGTTTACTCCCCATTGCAACAATCCACATTAAATCACAGTTCTTTACTTCCAAGTAAACATGAACTGTGGTGTGCGATCCGAATTAGGCGGTTCAACACTGACAACAAAGACAGCATCAGATCGCCATTTTTGGGTATAACAAAGCACAAAGATGTTGCCATCCTCCCCTTCGAGAACCTCAAACGGAAGTTCCGAGGCAAGAGGAATGCTAACGGTTTGCCCGTAGCGGAAATTGTGCAAGGGAATTTGGTGATCCTTTGTCAGATGCTCCTGTAATGCCTCTGTAGAACCTGAGAAGAACACATTGTTTCTAGACAGAAGCACTGAAGAAATAAATGTTAATCAAAGGGTGGCAAAATTTGTTAAATAAAAACCCATCTTAATTCAAGGTTCAAAAAATAAAAAACCCAACTAAATTCAAATTTATCAGTGGTTTGTGCATGATAATATAACTAAAAGTTTATTTATTTCTTCCTCCTATCTGAAACAAGTTCATGAGTTTTTCTTTAATTATCGAAACTAAATAATTATATTATTTGCACATGACATGCAAAATGATATTTGGTGGCAAGAGACAATTTATGTGGGGCGGGATTTTTGTTTAAAGGGTTTTGAATAAAGTCATATTCAAAATGGACCCAAACTATCCAATCGTTGCTAAAATTCCCACGAACAGTTTAGATTTACCACGTTGTTTAAATTTATTAAGTTGTAAATCATTCTCACAAATGTGAAGTTTGAAAGTCAAGTGTATTCAACAATGACAATCCAAATAAAGTTACAGCTCCCATTTACTGAATCTTGAACAACAGTTATCTTAAATTGTAACCTATAAATGAAACTAATAATAAGTACCACATAAACACATAAACAGAGCTACAGAGAACCGCATGCTTAATGTAATGGTACAAGCAGAGAGGCGTAGGTTCAATTCTTAAGAATAAGATCTAAAAGATGTTAATTAGAATGTACAAGTCCTTTAATCAGAAAAAAAACAGAGCTATTGATTAAATTAAGAAACCCTACATTACCACGAAGAAAAAGGAAGATTCTTCCGCATCTTCTTCAAAAATTGTACTGTCGGGATCTCTGTCACTTCCTGCCATCACTTAATTTTGAGACTAATCCTTCCCCTTCCTAAGGCCCTCGAATCTAGCCTTTTGTAAATCCGGTTAGGTTGTTATATATGTGTGCGTCAACCTGACTATATATAAAAAAAAACTTAATTGCTTGGGAATAAAAAAAGGACCACTAATAAAAGAAAGAATAATTAATTAGTAAGGGATGGAGCTGCTGACCGGAGAAGAAGAGGGTGCAGAGCAAGACCCATGATGATATTCTACTTACTTTTAATCAAGTTTAGTTATATGGTTGTCAACTTTTAGCTGTTTGCGTCCAGTAATGTGATGAAACAGTTTGTTAGCCTATGTTGGTTGAAACTTTTTTTACTTTTGTCAGAACAATTTCCATCAGGGCTTAGGGAGTCAGTGTGAAACTTAAAAAGGCACTATATATACCTGCTGAAACACTGGTTTTGTAACTTAAGTTTCATGTTAAATGAACAGACCGGGCCCTGGCCCCGGGCCCAAAAATCCAGAGGGCCCAAAAAAAAATTAATTTGTATATGGGTAAAAAACTGGACCATCGTTTCTTTCCATTGGTGTTTTTTATGTGGGCCATTGTTTTTTTATCTGGGTCATCGAATCAAAACATCAAAACAATCTTTATTTGGAAGCCAATGCAAACTTTTATCTTCGCGGAAACCCTTGATTCGCTTCAAAAAAAAAAATTTGCTGATTCGCTTCCACAGAAACCTATCTCCCGTGCCTCCAGACTTGATCTCCGCGCCTCCGCCTCCAGGCTTCAGGCCTCCAGCCTTGATCTCCGCCTCCCAAGCTCTTGTTGCTCACTTGCTCTCCACTTTCCAGCACCTCCTCCAGTCCTCCTGTATGCTCCCTTTTCTCTCTCGTTCTCTGATTTTGTAAATATTGCAATCATTTTCCCTTTTGCAATTTCATCTCCAATTTTGAAAATATTGCAATCATTTTCTCTTTTGCAATTTCATACCAACAATTTTGTACTAGTACCATTTACTTTAATACTGAAATATTGTTCAAAATAAACTTGGTGAGCAAAAATTTACAATTTAAAGATATGCATCTTGATGTAGCCATTGAAAGTTTTAAAGGGTTAGTTTCTTTTTTTGAAAATATAGAGAAAATGGGTTTACTTCTGTTATGATTGATGCTAAAGAGATTGCTGATGAAATGGAAATTGAACCAGTGTTTTACCTAGGACTATAAGAAATAAACATTTTGATGAAAATTCTGAAACAGATAGAGAGCAACAATTTGCTCAAGAAAATTTTAGAACATACTATTTTTTTGTTTTAGTTGATATGTCAATTTCTCAATTGAAAATCAGATTTGAACAAATTGAACTTTTTGAATCTATATTTGGTTTCTTGTTTGATGCATCACGGTTAATTTCATTAGATGATGAAAGAATGAAAAATTGTTGTTTGAAACTTGAAAATGCCTTGATATATGGTGAGAACTGTGATATTGATGCACAACGTTTATTTGCCAAATATTGCAGATAATGCTACCAAATGAAGCGTGTCAAGATAGAAATGCATGGAACTCCATTAAAATTATGGAGTTTGTAAAAAAGATGGACAAGTTTTCAAATATTTAGTTGCTTATAGAGTTTTACTAACTGTACATTTTACTGTGGCATCTGCAGAAATGAGTCTTTTAAAATTAAAGTTGATAAAATTTTATTTACGGACAACTATGACTCAAGATAGGTTGAATGGATTAACAATATTAAGTATTGGAAAAAAAAAATATGTTGAAAACTATTGATGTTGAACATATAATTGATGATTTTGCTTCTAAAAATGCAAGAAAGAGTTATTTCATATGAGATGTGATTTAGATGTTTTATTTGTGCAGGTACAACATACAAGTGTTCAAAATTGATTTATCAAGAAGCAAGCAAGAAGCATTGTGTGGGTATGTTCATCATTATATATGTTTTATTTTGAGGGGTATTAGTTTTATGTCCCCCTTATTTTGTATGATATGGCATATTAATAAAAAAAAATGTTTACATAAAGGGTTCAAAATTTTCTTCCGCCCCAGGCCCCAAAATTTTCAGGACCAGCCCTGTAAATGAAACGTGCCTAAAGCCTTATTTCCAAAAAAAAAAATGGACAGTAATCATTAATCAAAATTCAAGGATAAAAAATTAATATATAGAGGAAATTTTAAATTTGGAAATATGTTGAGCAGTATGTTGAAACATAAATTTGGAAATTTCTTTTTGAGTAAAGAAGAGGATCAAAGTTTTTTACTTATTTGTGTTGAGTTTATGAATTCTGAGGAGATTATATTTAGTGAACATCAAGTTCTATTTATTACAAGTTCCTACCTTTATTTATACTAAAAGCTTCTCTAAGTTACCGTTTGTACTATTTTTTCATTTATGGCAATACGGTACAAGTAATCATTTATTTTATTACCATAAAAGTATATTTCCTATTTTGTTTATTCTTGACCTCTTGATCTATGATGAGTATCTGAGATCGAATCAATCTATAATTCTTCTTTATTTTCAACACTCATTCTCAAGCTATGAATGTATATATATGTTATACAATCCTAGCTTGCTAGTGATAACCTCAAAATGTGTCGGATCCAAACCTCTGGTAAAAACATCTTCTAATTGATATTTGCTTCTCACAAACGGTGTTTCTATTTCCTTGGCTTTGACATTCTCTCTAATAAAGTGACAATCAATTTCTATGTGTTTTGTTCTTTCGTGAAACACTAGATTTGATGCAATATGTCGAGCGGAATTATTGTTGCAATACATCTTCATAGGTTGATCAAATTCGATACTCATGTCTATAAGTAGTTGTTTGATCCATATTAGTTCACTTGCAGTGGATGCCATGGCTCGATATTCCGCCTCCGCACTAGATCAAGCCACAATATTTTATTTCTTGTTTTTCCATGTGACTAGATTTCTGCCTACAAATGTGTAAAAACCGGTGGTAAATTTTCTATCAAAGCTATCGGCCCAATCTTCATTGGAATAGCCACATATTTCATTAGAATTATTATTCTTCATTTTTATGCATTTTCCGGGATTTCTTTTTAAATATCTCAATATTCTATTTACAGCCTCCAAATGAGGCGTTCTTGGTGAATGTATAAATTTACTAATTTGACTTACGAAAAATGACATATCCGGACGTGTTACCGTGAGATAAATTAATTTTCTTATAAGTCTTTGAAATTAGTTTATGTCTTCTAAAGGTTCACCATCATCGGTATTTAATTTATATTTGGTATCAATTGGTGTTGAGACCTGTTTACAACCTAGTTTACCGGTTTCTTTTAGCAAGTCTAAAGTATATTTTTGTTGTGAGATGAAGAGGCCCTTATTTGAAAAAACTACTTCTATTCCAAAAAACAATTTTAAGTATCCTAGATCTTTAATGTCAAATTTTTCTAATTTCCTCTAAGTTATTTCCGGTGATTATTAGGTCATCTACATATACCGACACAAGAGTTATATTTTTCTTCATTTTTGGTAAACAAGGAGCGGTCGCCACTACTAATTTTAAAATTACATGAATTTAAATATGAGCTGAGTTTGTCATACCATGCCCGAGAAGATTGCTTTAATCTATAAATTGATTTATTCAACATTTCAACCTACATACTAGATTATAATTGTTTTTCATTTTATGGCCGGGTGATAGGGTCATGTACACCTCCTCTTCAAGTGTTCCTTGAAGAAAAATATTTTTTCCATCTATTTGGTATAGGTTCCAACAATTGTTTACTGCAAAAGAAAATAAAATTCTAACGGTATTTATTTTTGCCACGGTGCAAAGGTTTCGTTATAATCTATATCATAGGTTTGAGTATATTCTTTGGCCACTAATCTCGCTTTGTACCGTTCTATAGTACCATCACTATTGAACTTGATTTTATATACCCATTTACATCCAACGGTTTTTTTTTCTTTTGGTAATGGAACAATTATCAAGTTTCATTTTTCTCAAGGGCTTTTAATTCTTCTTCTATGGCCTTGCACCATACTGGGTTTATTAATATTGCCTCATGGTAATTATTTGGCTCAATATTTTTCAATAGAAGTAAGAAATGCATAGTATTCGGATGAAATATTCTTGTATGATACAAATTCTTGTATCGGATATTGTACCGTATAAGTTACAAAATCTTAAAGTTTAGTTGATGGTTGAGTTACTCTTGAGGACCTTACCATTGTAGTTTCTTCTTCCTCGCTATTATTGTTATCATCATTATTATTTATTTCTTCTTCATGGTTATTGGATTCAATTTCATAATCCTCATTTGGTATGATCTAAATCATCCAAGAGAGGTGATATTGGCATGACTTGGTCATTTTCAAGTGATTTATCATCAATCTTACCTTTTTTAAAATATGGTTCATCTTCACAAAATATCACGTCTCTAGATATAAATATTTTTTTATTAATCGGGTCATAACACTTGTAGCCTTTCTTATATGGTGAATATCCTAAAAAAATAGATTTTGTTGACATAAAATCAAATTTGTCTTTTCTTTTAATATGAACAAAACATACACAACCGAAAACTCTTAAGTGATCGAGATTCTTTTTTTGTTGCTAAAGAATTTCTGTTGGACTCTTGTTTTCTAAAATAACACTAGGTAGTCTTAATTAGATGTGTAGCACAAACAATGACATCTGACCAATATATTTTTAGAATATTATTTTAAAATAATAATGCACGTGTCATTTATAATAATTGTCTATTTTTCCTTTCCGACACTCCATTTTGGTCGGGAGTGTTTATACAAGTTATTTGGTGTATAATTCATTTTTCTTTAAAAAGATTACTAAAATTTTTATTTATAAATTTCGTTCCATTATCCGACCTAAACATTTTAAGTATAGTATTGAATTGAGTTTCTACAAGACATAGAAATTCTCTAAAACACATAAATACCTCATCTTTTGATTTAAGTAAATATAACCATATAGCCTTAGATAAGTCATCAATAAATATCACAAAATACTTAAATCCATTATACGAATTAATTGGGACCGCACCCCATACATCGGAGTGGACTAAATCAAACGAGGCTTCACTTCTACTAGTAGAAAGTGAAAAGGAAAGTCTCATTTGCTTCGCCAACTTACATATATCACAACTAATACAACTAGAGTTTGGAAAATTTAAAACACTATTTAAAATCTTGTTGGAGGAATGTCCGAGTCTCTTGTGCCATCTATCATAATTAATTGAGCCTGCCGAAGCACAAAATTTTAATTTTCACCCACCACTGGGCCTGGTGGCTCCTCCTTCTGTAATTCACATCAGCCCCGATCCAAAAGGCGTAGCTTTGGGGGGACAGGCACACTCAATTTGTGGAAGGTCATGAGCGTTTCTGGTGGTTTATGTCAGCTCAAACCTAGCCCAAATGGAGCTACTTACTCAGTACGGTCTCATCAAGGAGGTCGTCCAATGAATGAATTTAAAATATCTAGGAGTTTAGGACTTTATTTAAACTATTTTCTAGGTCCAAAAGATAATGTTTGTTTTAAGAAACTATTCACCAATCTTGTCCCCGGTTATCCGGTCCTGAAATATTACATTTTTACATGAGAAGATTACATTACAATTAATTATTCCGTTAATTTTTTAACCGAAAGTACATTTATAGGAAAGGTTTTTTAAAAAATAACACATTACTAATTTTTTTGTTATTCAAAACAATTTCACCTATACAATTAATTTTTTCTTTCATACCGTTTGCTACGATTACATTTTGGTCATTTTCGGGTAATTTCAAATTGTCAAGGAAACTTCCATTTCTAAACATGTGATCGGTTGCACCACTATCAACAATTATTTGGTTAAACAAATTAAAATTATTTGAGTGAGATGCAATACCACATGAGCTAGCAGAATTTTGAGCAAGCAGCGCGGTTAATTGTTGGAGAATATGCTACATTTGATCCCCTGACTCGCTTGACCCGCCAGCACCTAACCCATTTGACCCACCAGTGCTTGACTAGGTTCACCCAAACCGATTGGATTATAACATTTCTGGTTTTCTGTTTGGGCAGAGAAACCCCCACGCGACTATTCCTCTTTCTCTTTCTTTTTCTCTTCGTTCCAGTCGCTTGACCCGCCTCCACCTCCTTTCTTCGAATCCGCCTCTTTTCACCATTTTGGCTGGAGGTTTGGATGATGAAAATAGCACTTCTCGGCCTTGTGACCCTCTTTCTTGCAGTGATAGCATTTCTCACTTCTCGAATTCGGCCAATTTTGGTTCTTTTGAGAACTAGAGTTTTGGTGATTATGGGGAAATCTTACGGCGTGGCCATGGGGCTCGTGTCCCTCACCATGGCTGGCTTGTGGACCTCCCATGGCCTCTTGCAGTGAGTCTTCTCACTGAATTTGGTTAACTACTTCGGAGAAGGAGGTAAGATCGGGGACTCGAATGATTTGTGACCGAATGACCTCATAGCTTGAATAAAAGCCCGCGAGGTATGAAAAGATTTGATCCTCCTCTTTTCTTTTTTTGAGTTCTTTTGGATCGGTTGTGAATGGTCGATAAACATTGAGTTTATCGTATTTCTTTTTGTGAGAGGCGAGATATTCTAGATGGGATCTGGTTCTCTTTTTTTCTTACTGGATTTCTAGTTGGAGGCGATAGACATGAGAATGGTTTTTTTGTTACCCGTAAAAGGACCGAGTTTCTTCCATAGTTCTTGCAATGTGTTACAGCTTTGGAGGAACAAGTCAGTGACTTGTTGCTTGATATGTCCATATTTCATCTATTATTTCGTCCTATTTTCTGAACCAGACCTTATATTTTGACCACATAATTGCATAGTTTATATTGAAAATCAATTAGAATATGGTACTGCTGCAGTTTGTGGTTGATTTGCAGGAATAGGTGAAAAGCAGGCAAAAAGGCCAAGTTCAGACTTCCCCCACGCGACCCGCATGCCATCAGACGCGGGTCGCATAGCAGCCCGGACGCGACCTCAGACGCGACCCTCACAGCTCGCAACCATGCCACCTGACGCGGGTCGCATGGAAACTCATGCGGGTCGCGTCGTGTCAACAGAGCCAAGCCCATTTGAGGCCCAAGAAGGATGCTATATATACAGAGGCCTGGCAACAGCCCAAGGGGGCGAATTGATTATTCCAGATCCACTTCACACGACAGAGAGAGTGGAGATCCGACAGGAAGAGTGAGAGAGGCGATCAGAAGAGAAAGGGAGCAATCCTGGAGCTGAAGAGGAGTCGAATCGAAGGAAGAGACTCGATCTGAAGCTTCAATCCTCTTCTCTACTCTCATCTCACTATGATTTGCCTTCTTTCTCTCTCTCTTGCTTTATTTCTTTTGATGTCTGAGTAGATACTTTAGTTTCGAGGATTTGGACTTGTAGTCTGATGCTTTGTTTGATTATGCACATGGATTGATTCTTGATTGTTATTTCGTGTTTCTTTGATTCTTGTATTATTTGGATTGCTTGATCTGAATTGCTTGATTCTCGATTGCTTACTGTTGAATGCCTTAGGCATTTCTTCTTGTACCAAAGGCTTGACGTCTCTTGCAAATTAGGTTAAGTACTTGAGGTAGGTCTGAGAACCGAAAGGTGAGGTCAATGAGTAGCCGAAAGGTGAAAGTTTCTACTTGTTCTAGCTAAACTTGTAGATACCTTTAGTAAACAGAATTGAGAACTTAGGTTTAGATCAAACAGCTTGATTAGACCTGAGAAGGTGAAATTGCAATTCCAAACCAGGTCTGCTAAGCCAACACACGATAGTTGAGGTTCAGTGACACTAGGTACGGTCAATCTAGCCTTACACGACTAAACAGCAAGTTTCTGACATGTGCAGATTCAGCCAAGGGACCATGCGGGTCGCGTGACTTAACGCGCGGGTCGCATGCCAAGTCCAGGGTGCTCAAGACCAAGCGGGTCGCATGCGACAGCATGCGGGTCGCGTCACACGGGTCGCATGCGATAGTATGCGGGTCGCGTGGCAGGTCTTGAGCAGCAAAGTTGAAGATGAAAGTCTGAAACCTTGAAACGACCTTTTATACCTTAGTACAAAATACAAACATTTAGTTGATTATTTTATACCTGTTCATACATAGCAAATTCAATTGTTCATACATTTCATACTTGTTCATTCTTTCGTTTCATTTAGTTGTTCATACTTACACAAACTTAGGATTAAAACAAACTCTAATTTTCACACTTCTAGTACCTACCTAGGATTAGTTAAAAATTCAGAAAATAGTCCGTCCTTGAGGATCGACACCCGTTCTATCTACAAAGACAGGGTTGTGCACTTGCAACCTTCGTCCAAGAGATTGAATAGGGTTTAAACTCCACAACTTAGGCTGTGGTGAAACTCTGTACCTCTCAATCAGGAGCGAACATTGCTCCATGGACCCGTATATTAGAGCCATTACAATATGGTCCTCTTTTTGCCATTTTCGGATTTGGATTTGTTTAGGCATCTGTTGGTTTATCCAGTTTTTTCCGATTCAGATTTTCTTTATCTCCAGTGATGTATTATATTTTATCTCTACCACTAAGAGAAATGGTTACTGATTTGGCCCATGATAGATAGTTCATACCATTTAGCAAGGTCGGAGACAGTTTCGATGGGTTGGTAACTTCACTTGCTTGCTGCCCCCATTAATCCATTTCTGATGTTGCTTGATCGGTGAATTTCTACTATGGCCTTTCTGTTTCTGTTCTTACCAGTTTACTTGTAAATATTGGCTATCGGGTTATTGGGTATTGTTATCAATTTATCATAGACACTCTGATACCATGTTGATTTTATGAATTCTGAGGAGATTATATTTATTGAACATCAAGTTTTGTTTATTACAAGTTCCTACCTCTATTTATACTAAAAGCTTCTCTAAGATACTGTTTATACTATTTTTTCATTTATGGCAATACGGTACAAGTAACCGTTTATTTTATTACCATAAAAGTCTATTTCCTATTTTGTTTATTTTTGACCTCTTGACCAAACAATCAAGCCAAAATATTTTGATCCCACATCAAAATAAAGATGTTTTCCAACAAAAAAAAAAAAAAGGTATAAGATACGAGTCGAGTTTGAATACTAATGCGCATGATCAAGAAGAGAATGTGAATATCATAACTGAGTCGACGATCCCCATCTATTTAACCTTTTATTATATTTAATATTTTATGAAAAAAATTTAATTTAGATTCAAAAAAATTCTTCATTGAACCCACCAGACTCAAAAAGAAAAGACTAATTACTGGTTTAGAGTGCAATCTACCACCTTCTCAGTTTTAATCAGCAAGGCCTATCAAGAAAATTCAGAAACTTAATACTCGCCTAGCTAGGCTAGAATAGAGGGATTTTTTTTTAAAAACATAATTAAAAAAAGTATTTTTACCAAACCAATATGATTATTTTTTCCTTTTACAAAAATCATAAGAATCGAATTGTCAATTCGGTCCGCTTGGTTTTTTTTTTTTATGTGTAATACCTAGAGACCGAATTGCCAGTTCGGTCCCGAGTTTTTTTAGTCCGGACCGAATTGCCAATTCGGTCCCAACTTTTTTTTTCTTTTTTTTTTTTAGGATTTGGTTGAATTTTTTTTTACCGACATTTTTTTTAAATATATTTTTTAATTATGTTTAAAAAAAAAATCCAGAACAGAGGGTTGTATTTCAAGTTTTCAACTTTCACGCACAAGTCCCGAATGCTCTGACAAAAGTTCTCAACTTTCACAGCACAAGTCCCGAATGCTCTGACAAAAGTTTTCAACTTTGACAGCACAAGTCCCGAATGCTCTGACAATTGGCAAGAAAGGATCTGGAAGCACTTGTTCGAAATGTTTGAGATACAGATTTTGATTTGTTCTCAGTTTGGTGATGATTTGTTGAGGTGACAACGGATAGGTTCAAGAATTGGTGATTCCATATGATTGCTTGAGGCGGTTTTCATACTCTCTCCGTAGTAAGAGTTGTAGTAATAAGATGAGAATTTTAATGAGAATTTTACATGATTGTGTAACGTATGAATACGACCAATAAGACCTTGACAGTATAATTCCAATATTTTGGATGAGACAAACTTACAAATATTATAAATATTAAAACATTTTGTATGATGGCCTGCTAAATTTGCGGCCCAGTTGAAGAAATGACTTGCTTCTTTCTGCTAATTTATCCAGGCCCATTATATGGGCTCAAATTAGGTAAATCAGCACTGCATACCTGTGTTGGTAAAGAAATAAAATGTGTACTCATCTGCAGTCCTTTCGGTCATTTTCATAATAAATATGCATATTAAATACTGATAGCTACAGCTTCTGTCCGATCAAGACAAAAGGAAATGAAAAAATATATAATAAGGTGGAAGGAAGTTTTAAGAATTTTTTATTTATAGAACAAAACAATATAGAGTAATAGAAGGATTGTTCTGAGATTTTAATTTCATAGAAGGAACCGAATTTCTTTTCTGTTCCTTTAGGCAATTTTAGGTCTGCCAAATGGACAGGAATGCTCCTTGTTGCATGAAAGATGAGCAGACAAATATGTTTCTATCACTTAAGAGAAGAGTACTACAAGATATGTATTTCTCATATTCACTCATGCACATTTCTCACATTTCTATTTATACTAGTGAATGTCGGTGGTGGAATATTCTAGATAATACATGTTTTTCTATTATTGACTTTACTAATGTCAGTTAGTACTCTCTAGATTATAAATACAAATCTACAAAACTTTAAACTACAATATGAACCTCTAGTATGTATATGTATCTTGAATAATCCAGAAGAAGAAATTGGGCTTGAACCTTTGCTGCTGTGATTTCAACAAAACATAATGACTTGATGTCTAGAGAAAGGATGAACGAGAAAGTTACGGCTATGTTTGAAAATGGTATAATGAATTCTCCAAACTGAGAATGATCTTCAGTTTTGATTTTTCCAAACCGAGAATGGTATTCAGATTTAATTCTAAATCGAACTTGGTGGTGTCCGGTTCGAAACCATATTAAACCGAGAATGATCTTCGGTATTAATATACTATTCAAATAGGAGCAATGCAAGTTAATTTGCTAATGGATGTCAATTTTGATATATGTTGTAATTGATATTATATAACTACTTTTTATAAAATACTTAGCTTCTCAGATGAAGTGCTGATCTATTTTTGGCTGAATTTTAAGAGAACCAAACAAAATTTCGATTTCTTTAGAATTGCTTGAAGGAACTGAGAATTTTTTTTATTTATCTATGGGATAAAATTGTTTCAAACAATTCATCCATTACCGTATATTATTTTTATATTATTTCTATAAATAAAAAAACTCTTGGATGTTTTCCTCTGAGTACAAAAGGATAATTGGAACTGCAAATTTGTCGTGCATTGATTTAGTTGAATAGTATGCAGCTAATGTTTTTTGTGTTTATCTCATTTAATTTTCAATTGGTTCATGTAGCCTATTAATCATGAGAAGGACTTTTGATGATGACATTTTTGCAAATTAATATATTGAATTGGGGCAAATGTGCAAATGTAGGTTTGAAATTTCATGATAGAGATATTTTGTCAATGCTAATTTTAGCAACTTAACGATGAGTTGGAATGAACTGAAACTATTGGGAAAAAAAAAATGGAACATAATTTGGTACTTAATTATGTTGTGAATAAAATATTGGCCTCGTAACAAAGGCTAAATTTTGTATTCAGTAATTTAGAAAATAGTCAAACGGTAAAATAGATGTTTGACTATAAATACTGATGTATTTTCTCAACAGAGAATATAACAACAGCAATGAAGCAATTTTTTTTATTCTCTTAAAATTCAAAAAATTATCATATTAGAGATTTTTTTTTCTCAGAAAAGTAAGTGATTGTTCTTCTTCTTCTTTTATTTTTACTGATTCTTCTCCATGTCCTACCTACTGTATGGATAGAATCTGAACAGTACTTACCAGTCAGGAAATTAAATTGCACCAGAGCAAACAATCTTGTTACTGTCTTACTGAGCTTATCCAATTTTTTGGATTTCCAAGTACTGTCCTTGAATGTAACGGACGTCAGATTTCTATTAATTCCATGTGTACCCTACCTCTGATAATATAATTAACTATCATTTCATCATATACTAAAAAAACTAATTTCCTTCTATGATAACTATTTCAAAACACTGATTAAATTGGAGCATCTGAGACACTAGTATTAGTGTATTACATTCTCTAACAGGAAGATAGAAATATATCTAAATTTGAGAAATCATACCAGCATGAAAGAAGTAAAGAATAATATGAAATATTTATGATAAAATTGGATATAGTATCAGAAGTGGGTATCCCATATTGTATTGTATTATGCAGATAAGAAATGCCAGTAGGAATTGAGCTGTAACCTGGAGCCCATATGGATATCAATTTATATTGATTGCATTAGTTTTAAAGGGGACTCCATTGACTCACAGCTCAAAAGCTTGGCGCTGGTTGAGACATGATTTCAAAAGAGCATTACATGATTTTGGTTCATTTTGATTTGAAGAGGAAACATGAGTTGTTGCTGTTGTGATTCTAATAATTGGT
Organism: Carex parvula; assembly: GCA_025461045.1. Lineage (NCBI taxonomy): Eukaryota > Viridiplantae > Streptophyta > Magnoliopsida > Poales > Cyperaceae > Carex > Carex parvula. The sequence continues at coordinate 325,113 of JAJGRW010000472.1, forward strand.
TATGTAATGAGAACAGTATGAGCAATTAGTGAAGTAAAAATGTGATGTAAATTGATGTGATGTGAGCAAAATTTATTTTCACATGACGTGATTAAAT
>JAJGRW010000472.1:330907-456775 GCA_025461045.1 Carex parvula
GCAGTGACACCTTTAAATTTGTACTATATATGACGCATTGACCGAGTTCAAACTCAAACAGTGAGATAGCTAGGTGATATGAATTCCTTAAATTTACGAGCATTGTAATCACAAGTGTTTGAAGTGATCGTACATTTTTCTCATGGGAATTGCAAAAATTCCGTCAATCGTGACATAATTTGGTAGGTTAGACCAATTGTACTTCCAATCGCCACTTCTTGGATGCATTGTAGCGTGAGAATTGAACAATTTTTTAATTTTAAAATCTAATCCCTGCCTTTCTATTTTTTTTCTTTTTTTTCTAAATTCGGTCCAGACAGGATTGAACATTTGATACGATTCACTCTCCTTTGCACCAAGTCATTGGTTGGATTCTTGTTGATTTGTGAAGGAAAAAAAAATCATGGGCAATATTGTTTTTAATTGTCTAAAAATAATTGGAAATGGAGAAGTAAGAATAATTTGAGCACATGGTGTCAGTAATGCATTAGAAGGAATTTTGAACTCCAAAATTGGACTACTTTGGGCAACGATAGATTGGTTGGAATTGGAAACTTAGAATTATGGGTACTCGTGGAGCCTAGCCGGCGCTAACATAGAGAAATCAACGCAGAATATAATACTCTTCAAGCAATCAAGTCTACGGATGTCGTCTAAAAATATATTATTCCATAGATTATAAATCAGCATCTACATCTCTAATATTACGAAATTTCTAACTCTGATATGACAGTTTCTAATTTAGTTTAGAGATGTGGGAGAGTTTCTTATTTATAAACTATACATGAAAATTTCTTATTAAGAAACTGTTTATAAACTCCACACTAGCTAAATAATTGACTTAAATTATTCTCCTTTTAATTTATTACTTACGTGGCTTAGTAGAAACTTTAAAATTAATTTCAGAGATGTAAGAGTTAGAAACTTTAGAGATCTTAATTTTTAAAAGTAGTTAACAGTTATTTAGAACTCATTTAAGTTGCTGGAATGTAAATGCTTCTAATACTCTTATAAAATATGAACTATGGACGTAGCTACTAGCTAGTGCGATATGAGTTTGTAATAACTACTGCAACAACAACAAAAAAATACCTTCAATGCTTATTTCATGTAGCACGACATATCGTGTTTTCTATTTTATTTTTTTTTGAGAGAAAGATAGCAGATTTAATTTTTTTTTTTTAACAATTTCAATGTTTATAAGAATATCTATTAGGAATTTAGTCCAACAATCTCTCAAACAAAAAAAAAATATTTTTTTTATCACTAGATCAAAACATGTATGACAGTGTACATATTGATTTTAAATCTAATATGGATATAACTTCTACAAGTCCAATATAAATTTTACTAAAAAAAGAACTTATCATTCATATAAATAATAAAAAAACTGCCACATCTGATGTGGCAGTTTCTAATTCAGTTTGAATTGAGAATCAGTACTAAATCTGCCGTCACAGAAAATCAATAACTGTTTGGATTGGATGAATTAGTCGGATTAAAACTGGGAGAAATTTCAAAACAAAAGCTGATTTTGTGCTTCATCTTTCAAAACGCACAAAGAAAAAATACAAAAGAAACAAAAAAGTCACTGGACCTCAAAATGCAAGGTCAATCCTAAAAGTTCAGAATTCACCAAACCCCTTTACAGATGCTCTAAACCCTCACCTTTTGCCATAAATATGCAAAAATACCCACAAAAAAAAAATCTTATAACTGGTTTGTGTTTATTGGTGAGGCAGCATCAAAAGAATTAATATACTATTCTTCATGGTAGTTGTGTATAAATATAATGTTATCATTATGGGTCCAGTTCAAACTTCAAACAAGGAGGCCCGATCCGTATACGCACAACCAAATTTGCAATAATTTAAGTGTATATATATATATATATATATATATATATTTAGACCGGCGGTTCATCACAGTCACACCTATCTGACCGTGTAGAATACGAATTCGCATCACATGAGATATCTCAAATTTTGAGTTGATCAATAGAAAATTCAGACCGTCCAATTTTTTTTTATGTAGAAAATAATAATTAATAATTTTAACGATATTTAGTATTAAGTCAAACGGTCAAAATATATGAAAAATGATGCATTAAAATTAACTTAAAAAATTAATGCTTGATTTCATACTAAATAATTCAAAAATTTACAATTTTGCATACTCGTGAAATCGAAAGGTTCCGACATTTTGGATTCTCTTATTCAGAAATCTACAAATTTTAGATAGGTTCCAACGGTATGAAAATTTTAGATAGATTCTCTTTAATAACCATATATATATATATATGGGTTGAAGTTGTGAAGTAAGATGTTATTTTTACTTCCACGCTTGTATTTTCAACTCACCATATATATATATAGAGATAGGCTATGGTGAGTTGCGAAGTAAAACGACGTTTTACTTCGCGTCATATTTTTTATTTTGAAAATTCAAACAACCGATCCGAACCGTTCAACTTTTTCTAAATATTGAAATGTGCTTGGACCACCGGAACAGTGATTTTCAAAGTGGCTTAATAAAGAGTAAAAAAATTCCAAAAATGTAAAATTTAGTGGACCACCGGATTAGCGATTTTCAAAATGGCTTAATAAATAGTAAAAAAATTCCAAAAATGTAAAATTTAGTCTCCAAGCACATTTCAATATAGAGAACATGTTGAGCGGTTCGGATCGGTTGTTTGATTTTCAAAATAAAAATATGAACGTGAAGTAAAAATAACCTCTTACTTCACAACTCACCGTAGCCAGTTCTAGATATATATCCAATTGTATGTAATGGGCTTAAAAGTAGAAAAGGATCATTAAGTAAAATTCCTTATGTAACTGCTTTATTGAAAGTTTTATGTTATGAAACCTAGGTTTGAATTTTGTTTGATATGACCAAATTGTTCCAACTAAAAAAACTGGAGAGAAAAGCCAATGCCACTTGGCTATCTTTAATTAGACTAAATAAAAGAGGCATTAAACAAGTGTAGATTCTCCTGAAATTTTTACATTTAATAACTCAAGTGGTGCACTAAGCAACAAATGCTCTTCTGATACATGTGTAAGGTTATTATTACATGAATGCATGCCCAAATGGCAAATGCCCCCATGGCCCCACATTGCAGAGACACCTTTTCGTTTTTATTTTTAATTTGCCAAAATCCGCACCTCATGAGTCATGACGGACGGATTTGAATTGATTTTGATTTTTTTTTTTGTAATTTCATTTTATTTAAATCTAATAACGTCAAATTGATGAATAATATATGAGCTAATAGAAAGAAACATTGATGGCAAACCAACAACTAAACCATTTTGCGTTTTCATAAAGGTAAAATAATGAATTTCTCACAGAGTATGAAAATTATTATTTGCCTATAAATTAATTGTCTTGAAAATCGTAGAAAAATGTGAGATACAGTACTTTCAAGTAATTAATTGAGAATAATTTAGAATAATCAGTTGATTAGTCGGGAAAATCAGTGAAAGTTTGATCACCGCCAATGACTAATTGGCCGATTAATCGATCTAAACAAACGTTTTTTACACACTGCTCTGTGGTACGGTACTAGAAGATAGTTATGAATGGGGAAGTTGTTTAGTTTTTTTTTTTTTTTTTTGGCTCTTTTGTTCAGCTCATGTAAATATGGTTTCCAGAAAAAGTCAGTGGCAATGCCCACTCTTATATAAAAAAACAAGAAATTAGTTGCGAAATTAAATATTTAAGAATTCTACAACTGATATTGAGATATAGAAAGGAAACAAAAAAAAAATAGGGTCGGAAGACTTTTGTGTGTCCCAAATGGGTGACGGACATCAATTTTTGGGCCTACATCTTATAATTGATTAATTGATCAATTGATTAACTGGTTTATGTTTAGCGACAGAGCTAATATTCAATTGAAACAAACGACACTTTTGGGGCGCAAAATATAATTCATTCCCCCCTGCTTTATTTTTTATTTTTTATTTTTGCTGCTAATGTCGGAAATTTAGACAGGAATGAATAATACTTGTCAGTCCATTATATTTTTTGCAAATTTTATTTAAAAATGCGTAACAATTTAATTTGAATCGTAATGGATTAGGCCGACATTTTTATTAATATCCAGAGTTAATTACAAATTAATAAATATATTCATGTTAGCTGGGTATTTTTAAAAATGTCCAAACTGACCATTTAATGGTCGGTTCTCATTTTTTTCTCAACCGGCCATTAAATGGCTGGTTGGGACTTTTTTTTTTCTTGTACAGTTAGACATTAAATCTTTGTCATATGTATATTTATGTATAAGATTTCTCTCTTGGAACTTGAAATACACACTTTTGTTGAAAGGTACATATCTGTGCTTATTTATTTAACTGACTGAATGGATCAACATCAACTAATGGGTCCTTATTAATTCCCCAAAAAATAATAATATAATGGTTCACATACGAAACATTAACAACAACAACAACAACAACAACAATAATAATAATAATAATAATAATAATACTAATAATAATAATAACAACAACAATAATGATAATGATGTTGATGATGATGATGATGATAATGATAATGATAATGATAATAATAATAATAAGAAGAAGAACAATAATAATTATCATAATCATAATTATAATCATATTCATGTGCTTATTTCCACAGTGTTACATTCAATTAATATTGTTGAATATTGTAGTATCCTTTGACCGGCAAATACTAGTTAATATTGTTGAATATTGTAGTATCCTTTGGACCGACAAATACTAACAATTATTAGATGCACACAATCATTTATATTCAATATTAAATTAATTTTACAAGGGAAGTTACTTTCCGATATGTTGCTTCAATCAATGTTATTTTGAAATATATGAGGGGGTGTATGTGTACAAATATTGAGAACCGGCTATTTAATGGCCGGTTGAGAAAAAAATGGGAACCGGCCATTAAAATGGCCGGTTTGGACATTTAAAAAAAAAAAACTTGTAACGTGGGTATATTTATTAATTTGTAATTAACTTTGGATATTAATAAAAATATCGGTGGATTAGGTGCTCTAATTTGGATGGATAAATTTTAGAACTTTCTACAAAAGCAAGTACCTTCTCTTCATCCCATTTTTTTTTGTAGAATAGCTTAGATTTTATTTTGAGCAAAAATAAGGATCAAGTTATTATTTATATATTCATTGAGAAGATGTTTAGGTTTCTGGGAAACTTAATATAAAATACAGTAAAAAAGAAATCAAAATATTTGAGTCATAGAAAAAAAAAAACAAGAAGTAAATGAGGTACAAAAACAGGGAAAAAAAATAAGAAAAAATAAATCTTAAAAAGAATGTAGTAAAAAGAAAAAGAAAAATACAATCAGACAAACAACATCATATGGTCAGTAAGAACTGTTAAATGCAACAGCATAAATGAATCTATCAAAAGAAATAGAAGAATTGAATTAATTTAAACATAAAAAATAATTATAAAGTTAATTAATGATTAATTTGAAACTACCAAATTATCTTTTTTAATGCAAGAGATGAGGGGTAACTGGTCCTAATTAAGTGGAGCTACATAAAAAAAAATGAAAGAGGACCAGCTCCTGTGATTAGATTTCTCAATAGTAAAAAAAAAAAAAAAAATTTATCTCACTAAAATTACATATACCGATTCAAGTGGAAAATCAGAAAGAAACTCTTTTCTCTTTTATTTTTAAAATTAGGATTTCTTGTAAACAGCTTTTCTCATTTACACGTTATTATCCTTGTAGATTAATTATGTATAAATTTTAATGTAATTAAAATATTATTTGACACTTCACCAAATCAAGTTAAGTATGATTGCAAATTTTATGTTGTTTAATGAATGGTGAAACTTTCATTAATATGTATGAAAAATATGAATGATATTTTAAATAAGGAGAGGATGTTAGAAATAATATACTTTATTCGTAGCGGGGCTGTTCATCAACACCTCTTAATCTGCACTAGAATTAAGTCTTAAGGAGAGTTACGGAACCGATGTTCGATTGTCTTAATCCGTGAGTAATGGCTAATGAAGTTAAATGAAGAGATAGATGTGTCTTAAGACCCAGACAGATGATTAAGATTCGGGTAAAAATAAATTAAAGGAGGTGATCTTAATCCGTGCTAAGAAAGCAGTGTTAGTCAGGATTAAACGACTAAAAAAGCTAAATGAGACTTCTTTAGTCTTAAGGAGATTTAAAAAAACCTTGCTGAACAGCACCAGCAAGCTTTAGCTCTTATAAATTTATATACTTTTGTACATTATTTGTTTGGCACAAAAGAACATAACATGCTTGAAGTTAAGGATAACATTATGATCAATATATGATAATTAATGAAAATGACAGAGATCAAAGAAGAAGCACATCTGGCTATTATTATATATATGGACAGGCATCAAAATCATGACAGTGTAATGAGAGATCCATCTGATCTCTAAGTTTAAATCTCTAATTTAATTATGATCCATCGTGTAACATCGATTAAAGCAACAGCTTGGTTTTCTCAAAGATTATTATTACTCAAAGAGTATATCAATTCACAGCCACACTTGCATTGATTTTTTTAACATTTATTTCTTTACAACTTCGAGTAATCACCTGTGCCAGCTGGTTTCTTTCTGTCATTAACTTGGATTAGCAGTTTATTGTTCAGTAACAGACATGTATTTTACCTAAATCAAATAAATTATTTAATGTAATGCAAGCTGGTATTAATTATCTATGAGGAGGGTTCCAATGCACCCTCTTTTCTATGCTCCAAATGCATCCAATTCTTATTTTCTCTATTTTCTCTATTTTCAAAGTCCGAACAGTTGATCCGAACCGATCAACATGACCTTCATAATAAAATATTCTTGGAGACCAAATTTCATATTTTTTAGAATTTTTTTACTATTTTTTAAGATAGATACAAATCACTTTATCGGATGGTCCATAATCTCCCTAAAACAATGATTTTGTACATATCTTAAAAATAGTAAAAAAATTCTAAAAAATATAAAATTTGGTCTCCAATCATAATTTATTATGAAGATCATGTTGAGCGGTTTAGATCGACTGTTCGGACTTTAAAAATAGAAATAAAGAAGATAAACAATTGAATGCATTGGGAGCATAGAAAAGAGGGTGCATTGGAACCCTCCTCATTATCTATTCATATTGGTTCAAAAATAAAAGAATATAAACATTAACAAGAAGCACAAGGAACAAAAAAGTTAGGCAAAGGGAGCGAGATTCGAATAAAGAAGCATATAAGAAAATCTTGGTTCTCTCCCCTCTTAAAACTATGGAGCAATTAACCTCCAAAATCTTGAAATTACATATTACTTCCTCTAAAATTTACCCAATTTAATGACATTTTTTTTTATTAAAACTCATTTTAAATGTATAAAGTACCCATTTTATCATTTAATAAAAAAAAATAAAAATATATAATATGTATAAGAAAAATATTTCTTCTTCTAACTGATCAGTTTTCGAGGACAAATGACTCATTTCTCTACTTGTGATAGCGACAAATACACAATGACATTTAGACATAATTGTGTGTCCGTCACGACTCACGAGTGAGATCATGAACCATTTGCTCTCACAACTAACTGAATAGAAGGCTAAATATTTCTCTTTAACATGCTACATATATTTTTTTTAATAAAGAGTAAAATGTATACTTTATAAATTTAAAATGGATTTTAATAGAAAAGTTAATAAATAGAGTAGAAGGAAGAAATATATAATTTTGGGATTTTTGAGGGGTATACATGAAATTCTTTTTAAAATTATCATGAGATACTGGGAATAAATCTTGAGCGAAACGCATCGGAATAAAACCGGGGGAAGATAGGATCAAGTAATAAAAGTAGATATCAAATCTAAATTAAAGTCGCGAATTGCAACAAAAAAAATGGTTCCAAATAAATGAGTAACGACTTGCACAAGTGGGGAGCGTCAGAGGAAGAAAAAAAATGTGGCACTAGCCATGGAAATTTATATCAAACCGTCGGATCTACTTTGGCACGAATATTAAAGACGGTCGGAGTGATTGAATTTTTTTCGATTGTTTCAGTTTTTTCTTCTTTCTGAGATTATTATACAATAATATTATTGAACAAATTAATAGCTTGCTTATTTATTGTAGTATATTATATATAGTTCTCATTGTATGCATACTTAGACAGTTTATTTGCCATTAAAAATTGTTTATAAATGAAATGATGTTAGGATAGAACATACATATTAAGCCGACATTTTTATTAATATCCAAAGTTTAATAGAAATTAATTAATATACCCAGATATGTTGGGAAGTTATAAAAATACTCGTACCGACCATTTTTCTGGGCAGTACCCAATTTAATCTATTACCGGCTGGAAAATGGCCGGTACCCAAAATTTTGTTTTTTTTAATACAGTACCGGCCATTTTCTGGCCGGTACTTAATTTTTTTTTTTAAGGATGGACATAGCATAGTTGGCTAGAAGAAAAAGTCGTAGGAAACTCGGATTGAAGTTTGCACTCGGTTTGGCTAAGGTCAAACAAATGCATTTATCGGTGCATCATCGGTTGCATTTATCAGTGCACTCAGTGTGTTACATCGGTTGCATGTATCGGTGCATCATCGATGTTTTTGACAGTGTCGTATGACACTAAAGTTTAGTGTTCGCATGCGGCTAGTGAATTTAATTTGACAATAACCAACATCATAAAATTAAGTACCGATGCTTTATGCACGACTTAACGACGACAGAAGTGCATGATGTTTCATTGTAAAAATATCAGCGACGCACCGATATTTTTTTAGCACTACCCTGCTTAATTGCTAATGCTAAGTCTAATAAAACATCGATATTTCATTACAAAAACATCAGCGATGCACCGATGTTTTTTTAGCACTACCCGGCTAATAAAACATCGATGTTTCATTGAAAAACATCGATGATGCACCAACACATGCAACCGATGTAACACACGCATCCAAACAAATGCATTTGTTTGATCTTAGTCAAACCGAGTGCAAACTTCAATCTGAGTTTGTACGACTTTTTCTTCTAGCCAACTATGCTATGCCCATCCTAAAAAAAAAAAAAGTACCGGCCAGAAAATGGCTGGTACTGTATAAAAAAAATTTTGGGTACCGGCCATTTTGCTGCCGGTAAGGATTAAATTGGATACCAGCTAGAAAAAAGTAAGGATTAAATTGGAATATTTTTCTAACTTACCGGCGGATCTGGATATATTAATTATTTTCTATTAAACTTTGGATATTAATAAAAATGTCGGCAGATTAAGATAACAAAAAGTAAATTCCTAGGAATAAATTCATCATTATATCTATATTAAATAATCATGGTTACTTGGTTAGGAATTAGGATGGCACCTATATATTAATAAAAAAAGAAGAGCCGCAAAAGATCCTCCAATAATTCATCTAACCCGTATTTCCATGCACCAGTAATTAGTAAAAAAAAGTAAGGTGGGTTCAAAATCACCCAATAGAAGAATCTCACGCTTCCTAATTCCTAATTCCTATAATACAGTTGCAGAGAGAGAAAGAGACAGAGATTCATAAAAAAAAATATTAACAAATAAAAAGAAAAGGCAAAAAACGCAGAAGGCCTGCTCAGCTGGGCTGGCACTCCACTACTGTCTCATGAACCGTGCCTAACTAAACAAAAGTACACCAACCGCCTGTCCATTGACACTCCGCCACGTGTCACAGTAGACCATCCACCCCACCCCCACCCCACCCCACCCCAGGAGAAGTGTGTGTGTCCCTCTTAAGCCTGAAACAAGCTCTTCCTCTCATAACTCATACAAGTCATCTCTGATTACCAAATCTCAGCTCTCTCTTCCCTCTTCACCTCTCTCTCTACACAACCCTCCAATAAATATATATACATACATAAATAAATATCATGGGGAATTGTCAGGCGGCCGAGGCGGCGACGGTGATCATACAGCACCCGGGAGGAAAGGTGGAGAGATTGTATTGGCCGACGAGTGTGGCTGATGTGATGAAATCCAACCCGGGGCATTACGTAGCGCTCGTCATCGTATGTGTTTCCGATAAGGAGAAGAAGCAGGAAGGCGGTGCGGAGAGAGTTACTCGTGTCAAATTGCTCAAGCCCAAAGATATGCTCTTGCTCGGCCAAGTTTATCGCCTCATTACATCTCAAGGTACTTAGTGTTCTGCATGTAGATTTCACAACTTTTTCATGTACACAGTTTTGGGGAAATTTGGGGCTACATTGCAAATTTTACGAAGTTTTGAGGACCTTGATGGAAAAGAAAATTGATTCTGCAAGTGGTCCAAACTTTGGTTGTTGCAGTATAATTGGTTTATTTTTTGTGTGTTGTGGATGTAGAAATGAAGGTGGAATTATTAATTTGTGAGCTCTATTTTATTTTATTTTAATTTATTTTTGTTCTATGTTTGCAGAAGTGACAAAGGCTCTTCAGGCAAGGAAGTCTGACAAAATGAAGAAAATGCAAAATGATTTGGGAGATGAGAAACAAAAACTAAAAGAGAAGCACAGAAATAACCATGAAAAACAAAATGCAGCCCAAAGAAGACAAAGTGATGCTCACAGTGATAAGGTAAAATATTTTGGGGATTTAATAAATTTTAGGATTTTTCCAGGTGTTTTGGCTAGTTGAATTTATATTTGTATATTTAGATGCTATTTTGTGATTCTTAGCTGCAAGAGAGGCAAATATATTCTATATAATTTGAAAGAAAATAACAAATCAAAGTACATACATGCATAAACAAATCTGTCAAACCAGTAGTATATAATTTGACAGTACAGAGGCTAGTTGCAGACAGAGCAGTAGGTTCCTCTGTGGATAGATGTGGATGTACTTGATTACTTGGCTTTTCAGAAAATAAATATATAATTTAAACTAATTTAGATGTTGTATTTAAATTTAACATTAAAAAAGTCTTGATCACTTTTGAAAAAAAAAAAAAATCTTGACCAGAGCTCTTTCAACAATTATTCAGGTAACTAAACAGGAGAGAGATCAGAAGCATAGAAGTAATGGGAGTAGCAGTACCAGTACACAACCGATAAACCGAGCTCGGCACTGGCGTCCTTCTTTGAATAGTATTTCTGAAGCGATGAACTGATACCTTTTTTCATGATCTATACTTGTATCATAAGATTTGCCTGATCCAAAGCAAGCTAATTGCAAAATCAAGCCGAGAGGATTTCAGGACGGTGTCGGTAAATCAAGAGCGGAGAAACGAGAAGTGGTTTTTCCGGTGAGGTTTCAGTTCAGTGAGATGAAGAAGTAGAGCGGAATAATTTCATTTCATCACAAAAGCTTGGAATCTTGATATATAGATGATCTTATGTTATGTACATTTTGGTCCAAAATATTTAGTTTATTGAAAAATCTAAGGAATCAATTCCACCGAGGTAATAATAATAATCTATCTTTAGTGTCATGTATGCAATTAGCTTTAACAATATCTGACATATTTTAGCGTCGAATACTGATCAAGTCATCTTCTATAATTATATTTATATGCTAGTCTAGATAAATATATATTTCCTTTTACATTCATCTATCTGTGTGGTACCAATCCCTGTTCAATATGTTAATACCACTTCTTTTGTGCTCGTAGTGAAGGAAATTAGTTGTCCCGTTAACAGTTTCGTCACGGTACCTCACGTGACTTGCGTGTTGCTTGATGTGTCCATTTTTAATATTATTATTTTTTATTATAATTTATTTTGTAATAGTTTCTTATTTTTTTGTATTTTTAATTATTATTATTTCATGTAATAAAATTTAAAAATAAAATAAATGTGATTAGTCACGTCACGTGTGGTAATACTGATCTTATCATCCTTCATCATTTAATCACGTCATGAAAATAAAGCAATTTACATCACATTTTTACTTCACTAATTGCTCATACTGTTCTCATTACATAACCAATTATTAGAATCACAACAGCAACAACTCATGTTTCCTCTTCAAATCAAAATTAACCAAAATCATGTAATGCTCTTTTGAAATCATGTCTCAACCAGCGCCAAGCTTTTGAGCTGTGAGTCAATGGAGTCCCCTTTAAAACTAATGCAATCAATATAAATTGATATCCATATGGGCTCCAGGTTACAGCTCAATTCCTACTGGCATTTCTTATCTGCATAATACAATACAATATGGGATACCCACTTCTGATACTATATCCATTTTATCACAAGTATTTCATATTATTCTTTACTTCTTTCATGCTGGTTAGCTGGTATGATTTCTCAAATTTAGATTTCTAGCTATCTTCTTGTTAGAGAATGTAATACACTAATACTAGTGTCTCAGATGCTCCAATTTAATCAGTGTTTTGAAATAGTTATCATAGAAGGAAATTAGTTTTTTTAGTATATGATGAAATGATATTTAATTATATTATCAGAGGTAGGGTACACATGGAATTAATAGAAATCTGATGTATGTTACATTCAAGGACAGTACTTGGAAATCCAAAAAATTGGATAAGCTCAGTAAGACAGTAACAAGATTGTTTGCTCTGGTGCAATTTAATTTCCTGACTGGTAAGTACTGTTCAGATTCTATCCATACAGTAGCAGTGTAGGACACATGGAGAAGAATCAGTAAAAAAAAATAAAAAAAAAAGGAGAACAATCACTTACTTTTTCTGAGAAAAAAAATATCTCTAATATGATAATTTTTTGAATTTTAAGAGAAAAAAAAAAATTGCTTCATTGCTGTTGTTATATTCTCTGTTGAGAAAATACATCAGTATTTATAGTCAAACATCTATTTTACTTTACCGTTTGACTATTTTCTAAATTACTGAATACAGAATTTAGCCTTTAACAACTATTATGAGGCCAATATTTTACTCACAACATAATTAATTACCAAATTATGTTCCATTTTTTTTTTCCCAATAGTTTCAGTTCATTCCAACTCATCGTTAAGTTGCTAAAATTAGCATTGACAAAATATCTCTATCATGAAATTTCAAACCTACATTTGCACATTTGCCCCAATTCAATATATTAATTTGCAAAAATGTCATCATCAAAAGTCCTTCTCATGATTAATAGGCTACATGAACCAATTGAAAATTAAATGAGATAAACACAAAAAACATTAGCTGCATACTATTCAACTAAATCAATGCACGACAAATTTGCAGTTCCATTTATCCTTTTGTACTCAGAGAAAACTTCCAAGAGTTTTTTTATTTATAGAAATAATATAAAAATAATATACGGTAATGGATGAATTGTTTGAAACAATTTTATCCCATAGATAAATAAAAAAAATTCTCAGCTCCTTTAAGCAATTTTAAAGAAATCAAAATTTTTTTTTGGTTCTCTTAAAATTCAGCCAAAAATAGATCAGCACTTCATCTGAGAAGCTAAGTATTTTATAAAAAGTAGTTATATAATATCAATTACAACATATATCAAAATTGACATCCATTAGCAAATTAACTTGCATTGCTTCTATTTGAATAATATATAATACCGAAGATCATTCTCGGTTTAATATGGTTTCGAACCGGACACCACCAAGTTCGGTTTAGAATTAAATCCGAATACCACTCTCGGTTTGGAGAAATCAAAACTGAAGATCATTCTCAGTTTGGAGAATTCATTATACCATTTTCAAACATAGCCGTAACTTTCTCGTTCACCCTTTCTCTAGACATCAAATCATTATGTTTTGTTGAAATCACAACAGCAAAGGTCCAAGCCCAATTTCTTCTTTTGGATTATTCAAGATACATGTACATACTAGAGGTTCATATTGTAGTTTAAAATTTTGTAGATCTGTATTTATAATCTAGAGAGTACTAAATGACATTAGTAAAGTCGATAGAAAAACATGTATTATCTAGAAAATTCACTAGTATAAATAGAATGTGAGAAATGTGCATGAGTGAATATGAGAAATACATGTCTTGTAGTACTTCTCTCTTAAGTTGATAGAAACATATTTGTTAGTTCCTTCTATGAAATTAAAATCTCAGAACAATCCTTCTATTACTCTATATTGTTTGTTCTATAAATAAAAAATTCTTAAAACTTCCTTCCACCTTATTATATATTTTTTCATTTCCTTTTGTCTTGATAGGACAGAAGCTGTAGCTATCAGCATTTAATATGCATATTTATTATGAAAGTGACCAAAAGGACTGCAGATCAGTGCACATTTTATTTCTTTACCTGTTGGTATGCAGTACCGATTTACCTCCTAATTTGAGCCCATATAATGGGCCTGGATAAATTAGCAGAAAGAAGCAAGTCATTTCTTCAACTGGGCCGCAAATTTAGCAGGCCATCATACAAAATGTTTTAATATTTATAATATTTGTAAGTTTGTCTCATCCAAAATATTGGAATTATACTGTCAAGGTCTTACTGGTCGTATTCTTACGTTACACAATCATGTATTAAAATTCTCATCTTATTACTACACTCTTACTACGGAGAGAGTATGAAAACCGCCTCAAGCAATCATATGGAAATGGAATCACCAATTCTTGAACCTATCCGTTGTCACCTCAACAAATCATCACCAAACTGAGAACAAATCAAAATCTGTATCTCAAACATTTCGAACAAGTGCTTCCAGATCCTTTCTTGCCAATTGTCAGAGCATTCGGGACTTGTGCTGTCAAAGTTGAAAACTTTTGTCAGAGCATTCGGAACTTGTGCTGTGAAAGTTGAAAACTTTTGTCAGAGCATTCGGGACTTGTGCGTGAAAGTTGAAAACTTGAAATACAACCCTCTATTCTGGATTTTTTTTTTTTAAACATAATTAAAAAAAATATTTAAAAAAAAAAGAAATTCAACCAAATTCTAAAAAAAAAAAAAAAAAAAATGGGACCGAATTGCCAATTCGGTCCGGACTAAAAAAAACTCTGGACCGAACTGGCAATTCGGTCCCTAAGCATTATACAAAAGGCAACACAGTTTTCCTACGGGAACGGTGAAATCAACAGGGACCGAATTGCCAATTCGGTCCCAAAAAGAAAAAACCAAGCGGACTGAATTGGCAATTCGGTTCTTATGATTTTTGTAAAAAAAAAATAATCACGTTGATTTGGTAAAAATATTTTTTTTAATTATATTTTTAAAATAAAATCCCTCCATTCTAGCCTAGCTAGACGAGTATTAAGTTTCTGAATTTTCTTGATAGGCCTTGCTGATTAAAACTGAGAAGGTGGTAGATTGCACTCTAAACCAGTAATTAGTCTTTTCTTTTTGAGTCTGGTGGGTTCAATGAAGAATTTTTTTGAATCTAAATTAAATTTTTTTATAAAATATTAATATAATAAAAGGTTAAATAGATGGGGATCGTCGACTCAGTTATAATATTCACATTCTCTTCTTGATCATGCGCATTAGTATTCAAACTCGACTCGTATCTTATACCTTTTTTTTTTTTGTTGGAAAACATCTTTATTTTGATGTGGGATCAAAATATTTTGGCTTGATTGTTTGGTCAAGAGGTCAAGAATAAACAAAATAGGAAATAGACTTTTATGGTAATAAAATAAACGGTTACTTTTACCGTATTGCCATAAATGAAAAAATAGTATAAACAGTATCTTAGAGAAGCTTTTAGTATAAATAGAGGTAGGAACTTGTAATAAACAAAACTTGATGTTCAATAAATATAATCTCCTTAGAATTCATAAAATCAACATGGTATCAGAGTGTCTCTGATAAATTGAAAACAATACCCAATAACCCGATAGCCAATATTTACAAGTAAACTGGCAAGAACAGAAACAGAAAGGCCATAGTAGAAATTCACCGATCAAGCAACATCAGAAATGGATTAATGGGGGCAGCAAGCAAGCGAAGTTACCAACCCATCGAAACTGTCTCCGACCTTGCTAAATGGTATGAACTATCTATCATGGGCCAAATCAGTAACCATTTCTCTTAGTGGTAGAGAGAAAATATAATACATCACTGGAGATAAAGAAAATCTGAATCGGAAAAACTGGATAAACCAACAGATGCCTAAACAAATCCAAATCCGAAAATAGCAAAAAGAGGACCATATTGTAATGGTTCTAATATACGGGTCCATGGAGCAACAAGTCACTGACTTGTTCCTCCAAAGCTGTAACACATTGCAAGAACTATGGAAGAAACTCGGTCCTTTTACGGGCAACAAAAAAACCATTCTCATGTCTATCGCCTCCAACTAGAAATCCAGTAAGAAAGAAAGAGAACCAGATCCCATCTAGAATATCTCGCCTCTCACAAAAAGAAATACGATAAACTCAATGTTTATCGACCATTCACAACCGATCCAAAAGAACTCAAAAAAAGAAAAGAGGAGGATCAAATCTTTTCATACCTTGCGGGCTTTTATTCAAGCTATGAGGTCATTCGGTCACAAATCATTCGAGCCCCCGATCTTACCTCCTTCTCCAAAGTAGTTAACCAAATTCAGTGAGAAGACTCACTGCAAGAGGCCATGGGAGGTCCACAAGCCAGCTATGGTGAGGGACACGAGCCCCATGGCCACGCCGTAAGATTTCTCCATAATCACCAAAACTCTAGTTCTCAAAAGAACCAAAATTGGCCGAATTCGAGAAGTGAGAAATGCTATCACTGCAAGAAAGAGGGTCACAAGGCCGAGAAGTGCTATTTTCATCATCCAAACCTCCAGCCAAAATGGTGAAAAGAGGCGGATTCGAAGAAAGGAGGTGGAGGCGGGTCAAGCGACTGGAACGAAGAGAAAAAGAAAGAGAAAGAGGAACAGTCGCGTGGGGGTTTCTCTGCCCAAACAGAAAACCAGAAATGTTATAATCCAATCGGTTTGGGTGAACCTAGTCAAGCACTGGTGGGTCAAATGGGTTAGGTGCTGGCGGGTCAAGCGAGTCAGGGGATCAAATGTAGCAGATTCTCCAACAATTAACTGTGTTGCTTTCTCAAAATTCTGCTAGCTCATGTGGTATTGCATCTCACTCAAATGATTTTAATTTATTTAATCAAATTATTGTTGATAGTGGTGCAACTGATCACATGTTTGGAAATAAAAATTTTCTCAAAAAATTGACAATACCCAAAATGACCAAAATGTAATCGTAGCAAACGGTATGAAAGAAAAAATTAATTGTATAGGTGAAATTGTTTTGAATAACAAAAAAATTAGTAATGTGTTATTTTTTAAAAAACCTTTCCTATAAATGTACTTTCGGTTAAAAAATTAACGGAAGAATTTAATTGTAATGTAATCTTCTCATGTAAAAATGTAATATTTCAGGACCGGATAACCGGTGACAAGATTGGTGAAGAGTTTCTTAAAAATGAACATATCTTTTGGACCTAGAAAATAGTTTAAATAAAGTCCTAAACTCCTAGATATTTGAAATTCATTCATTAGACGACCTCCTTGATGAGACCGTACTGAGTAAGTAGCTCCATTTGGGCTAGGTTTGAGCTGACATAAACCACTAGAAACGCGCATGACCTTCCACAAATTGAGTGTGCCTGCCCCCCCGAAGCCACGCCTTTTGGATCGGGGCTGATGTGAATTACAGAAGGAGGAGCCACCAGGCCCAGTGGTGGGTGAAAATTAAAATTTTGTGCTTCGGCAGGCTCAATTAATTATGATAGATGGCACAAGAGACTCGGACATTCCTCCAACAAAATTTTAAATAGTGTTTTAAATTTTCCAAAACTCTAGTTGTATTAGTTGTGATATATGTAAGTTGGCGAAGCAAATGAGACTTTCCTTTTCACTTTCTACTAGTAGAAGTGAAGCCTCGTTTGATTTAGTCCACTCCGATGTATGGGGTGCGGTCCCAATTAATTCGTATAATGGATTTAAGTATTTTGTGATATTTATTGATGACTTATCTAAGGCTATATGGTTATATTTACTTAAATTAAAAGATGAGGTATTTATGTGTTTTAGAGAATTTATATGTCTTGTAGAAACTCAATTCAATGCTATACTTAAAATGTTTTGGTCGGATAATGGAACGAAATTTATAAATAAAAATTTTAGTAATCTTTTTAAAGAAAAATGAATTATACACCAAACAACTTGTATAAACACTCCCGACCAAAATGGAGTGTCGGAAAGGAAAAATAGACAATTATTATAAATGACACGTGCATTATTATTTTAAAAAATATTCTAAAAATATATTGGTCGGATGTCATTGTTTGTGCTACACATCTAATTAAGACTACCTAGTGTTACTTTAGAAAACAAGAGTCCAACAGAAATTCTTTAGCAACAAAAAAAGAATCTCGATCACTTAAGAGTTTTCGGTTGTGTATGTTTTGTTCATATTAAAAGAAAAGACAAATTTGATTTTATGTCAACAAAATCTATTTTTTTAGGATATTCACCATATAAGAAAGGCTACAAGTGCTATGACCCGATTAATAAAAAAATATTTATATCTAGAGACGTGATATTTTGTGAAGATGAACCATATTTTAAAAAAGGTAAGATTGATGATAAATCACTTGAAAATGACCAAGTCATGCCAATATCACCTCTCTTGGATGATTTAGATCATACCAAATGAGGATTATGAAATTGAATCCAATAACCATGAAGAAGAAATAAATAATAATGATGATAACAATAATAGCGAGGAAGAAGAAACTACAATGGTAAGGTCCTCAAGAGTAACTCAACCATCAACTAAACTTTAAGATTTTGTAACTTATACGGTACAATATCCGATACAAGAATTTGTATCATACAAAAATATTTCATCCGAATACTATGCATTTCTTACTTCTATTGAAAAATATTGAGCCAAATAATTACCATGAGGCAATATTAATAAACCCAGTATGGTGCAAGGCCATAGAAGAAGAATTAAAAGCCCTTGAGAAAAATGAAACTTGATAATTGTTCCATTACCAAAAAAAAAAAAAACCGTTGGATGTAAATGGGTATATAAAATCAAGTTCAATAGTGATGGTACCATAGAACGGTACAAAGCGAGATTAGTGGCCAAAGAATATACTCAAACATATGGTATAGATTATAACGAAACCTTTGCACCGTGGCAAAAATGAAATACCGTTAGAATTTTATTTTCTTTTGCAGTAAACAATTGTTGGAACCTATACCAAATAGATGTAAAAAATATTTTTCTTCAAGGAACACTTGAAGAGGAGGTGTACATGACCCTATCACCCGGCCATAAAATGAAAAACAATTATAATCTAGTATGTAGGTTGAAATGTTGAATAAATCAATTTATAGATTAAAGCAATCTCCTCGGGCATGGTATGACAAACTCAGCTCATATTTAAATTCATGTAATTTTAAAATTAGTAGTGGCGACCGCTCCTTGTTTACCAAAAATGAAGAAAAATATAACTCTTGTGTCGGTATATGTAGATGACCTAATAATCACCGGAAATAACTTAGAGGAAATTAGAAAATTTGACATTAAAGATCTAGGATACTTAAAATTGTTTTTTGGAATAGAAGTAGTTTTTTCAAATAAGGGCCTCTTCATCTCACAACGAAAATATACTTTAGACTTGCTAAAAGAAACCGGTAAACTAGGTTGTAAACAGGTCTCAACACCAATTGATACCAAATATAAATTAAATACCGATGATGGTGAACCTTTAGAAGACATAAACTAATTTCAAAAACTTATAGGAAAATTAATTTATCTCACGGTAATACATCCGGATATTTCATTTTTCGTAAGTCAAATTAGCAAATTTATGCATTCACCAAGAACGCCTCATTTGGAGGCTGTAAATAGAATATTGAGATATTTAAAAAGAAATTCCGGAAAATGCATAAAAATGAAGAATAATAATTCTAATGAAATATGTGGCTATTCCAATGAAGATTGGGCCAATAGCTTTGATAGAAAATTTACCACCGGTTTGTACACATTTGTAGGCAGAAATCTAGTCACATGGAAAAACAAGAAATAAAATATTGTGGCTTGATCTAGTGCGGAGGCGGAATATCGAGCCATGGCATCCACTGCAAGTGAACTAATATGGATCAAACAACTACTTATAGACATGAGTATCGAATTTGATCAACCTATGAAGATGTATTGCAACAATAATTCCGCTCGACATATTGCATCAAATCTGGTGTTTCACGAAAGAACAAAACACATAGAAATTGATTGTCACTTTATTAGAGAGAATGTCAAAGCCAAGGAAATAGAAACACCGTTTGTGAGAAGCAAATATCAATTAGAAGATGTTTTTACCAGAGGTTTGGATCCGACACATTTTGAGGTTATCACTAGCAAGCTAGGATTGTATAACATATATATACATTCATAGCTTGAGAATGAGTGTTGAAAATAAAGAAGAATTATAGATTGATTCGATCTCAGATACTCATCATAGATCAAGAGGTCAAGAATAAACAAAATAGGAAATATACTTTTATGGTAATAAAATAAATGATTACTTGTACCGTATTGCCATAAATGAAAAAATAGTACAAACGGTAACTTAGAGAAGCTTTTAGTATAAATAAAGGTAGGAACTTGTAATAAACAGAACTTGATGTTCACTAAATATAATCTCCTCAGAATTCATAAACTCAACACAAATAAGTAAAAAACTTTGATCCTCTTCTTTACTCAAAAAGAAATTTCCAAATTTATGTTTCAACATACTGCTCAACATATTTCCAAATTTAAAATTTCCTCTATATATTAATTTTTTATCCTTGAATTTTGATTAATGAGTACTGTCCATTTTTTTTTTTGGAAATAAGGCTTTAGGCACGTTTCATTTACAGGGCTGGTCCTGAAGATTTTGGGGCCTGGGGCGGAAGAAAATTTTGAACCCTTTATGTAAACATTTTTTTTATTAATATGCCATATCATACAAAATAAGAGGGACATAAAACTAATGCCCCTCAAAATAAAACATATATAATGATGAACATACCCACACAATGCTTCTTGCTTGCTTCTTGATAAATCAATTTTGAACACTTGTATGTTGTACCTGCACAAATAAAACATCTAAATCACATCTCATATGAAATAACTCTTTCTTGCATTTTTAGAAGCAAAATCATCAATTATATGTTCAACATCAATAGTTTTCAACATATTTTTTTTTCCAATACTTAATATTGTTAATCCATTCAACCTATCTTGAGTCATAGTTGTCCGTAAATAAAATTTTATCAACTTTAATTTTAAAAGACTCATTTCTGCAGATGCCACAGTAAAATGTACAGTTAGTAAAACTCTATAAGCAACTAAAATATTTGAAAACATGTCCATCTTTTTTACAAACTCCATAATTTTAATGGAGTTCCATGCATTTCTATCTTGACACGCTTCATTTGGTAGCATTACCTGCAATATTTGGCAAATAAACGTTGTGCATCAATATCACAGTTCTCACCATGTATCAAGGCATTTTCAAGTTTCAAACAACAATTTTTCATTCTTTCATCATCTAATGAAATTAACCGTGATGCATCAAACAAGAAACCAAATATAGATTCAAAAAGTTCAATTTGTTCAAATCTGATTTTCAATTGAGAAATTGACATATCAACTAAAACAAAAAAATAGTATGTTCTAAAATTTTCTTGAGCAAATTGTTGCTCTCTATCTGTTTCAGAATTTTCATCAAAATGTTTATTTCTTATAGTCCTAGGTAAAACACTGGTTCAATTTCCATTTCATCAGCAATCTCTTTAGCATCAATCATAACAGAAGTAAACCCATTTTCTCTATATTTTCAAAAAAAGAAACTAACCCTTTAAAACTTTCAATGGCTACATCAAGATGCATATCTTCAAATTGTAAATTTTTGCTCACCAAGTTTATTTTGAACAATATTTCAGTATTAAAGTAAATGGTACTGGTACAAAATTGTTGGTATGAAATGGCAAAAGAGAAAATGATTGCAATATTTTCAAAATTGGAGATGAAATTGCAAAAGGGAAAATGATTGCAATATTTACAAAATCAGAGAACGAGAGAGAAAAGGGAGCATACAGGAGGACTGGAGGAGGTGCTGGAAAGTGGAGAGCAAGTGAGCAACAAGACCTTGGGAGGCGGAGATCAAGGCTGGAGGCCTGAAGCCTGGAGGCGGAGGCGTGGAGCCGCGGAGATCAAGTCTGGAGGCACGGGAGATAGGTTTCTGTGGAAGCGAATCAGCAAATTTTTTTTTTTGAAGCGAATCAAGGGTTTCCGCGAAGATAAAAGTTTGCATTGGCTTCCAAAATAAAAATTGTTTTGATGTTTTGATTCGATGGCTCAGATAAAAAAACAATGGCCCATATAAAAAAACGCCAATGAAAAGAAACGATGGCCCAGTTTTTTACCCATATACAAATTAATTTATTTTTTGGGCCCTCTGGATTTTTGGGCCCGGGGCCAGGGCCCGGCCTGTTCATATAACATGAAACTTAAGTTACAAAACCAGTGTTTCAGCAGGTATATATAGTGCCTTTTTAAGTTTCACACTGACTCCCTAAGCCCTGATGGAAATTGTTCTGACAAAAGTAAAAAAAGTTTCAACCAACATAGGCTAACAAACTGTTTCATCACATTACTGGACGCAAACAGCTAAAAGTTGACAACCATATAACTAAACTTGATTAAAAGTAAGTAGAATATCATCATGGGTCTTGCTCTGCACCCTCTTCTTCTCCGGTCAGCAGCTCCATCCCTTACTAATTAATTATTCTTTCTTTTATTAGTGGTCCTTTTTTTATTCCCAAGCAATTAAGTTTTTTTTATATATAGTCAGGTTGAAGCACACATATATAACAACCTAACCGGATTTACGAAAGGCTAGATTCGAGGGCCTTAGGAAGGGGAAGGATTAGTCTCAAAATTAAGTGATGGCAGGAAGTGACAGAGATCCTGACAGTACAATTTTTGAAGAAGATGCGGAAGAATCTTCCTTTTTTCTTCGTGGTAATGTAGGGTTTCTTAATTTAATCAGTAGCTCTGCTTTTTTTTCTGATTAAAGGACTTGTACATTCTAACATCTTTTAGATCTTATTCTTAAGAATTGAACCTACGCCTCTCTGCTTGTACCATTACATTAAGCATGCCTGTAGCTCTGTTTATGTGTTTATGTGGTACTTATTATTAGTTTCATTTATAGGTTACAATTTAAGATAACTGTTTTTTGAATGAAAAAGAGGTCAAGCCTCTAATTTATTGATAACTGATCTGATACATGAGGGATGTTACAGAGGCGGTCATCAGAAAAGAAAGCAAACAAAGAAAGTGCAAAATAAAAACGAAAAAAGTCCCCTAGGAAGGTTTATTCCCAAGGGCCTGTAGCTCCGAGAACCAAAGATAATCAGTGGCAACAGAAGTCGAAAACAACAGGAATTTAAATAGAGTGAGATTGTCATGAAGTATTAGCGTGTGCCCCCAATGTGCCCTGTCGCTGAGACCCACCCGAGAACTGCCATTGTTCCCGTATCTGCACCATGAGCTGCTGTATCGTATTTTCGGAGTTCCTAAAAATTCTGGCACATCGCTCCCTCCAAATGATAAAGTTTGCTATTAGAAAGAGCGATCTCTCCTTCATAGTGAAATGTCCGTGTAGTAAGGGGTGTGTTGTTGTATGTTGAGGTAACCGTATGTGATATTCCGCAGCCATAAGAATCTGGATCTGACGCGATACCGGGCATTCCGCAAAGAGATGCAAGACCGTCTCTACGTTTCTTTTGCACATGATGCATCGGTTGACCATTGTCATTCCTTTCTTCATGAGGTTATCTATCGTTAGTACACGGTTGAGAATCACAAGCCAAGCGAACACCTTAAATCTTGGAGGTGCCCTTAACGCCCATATTCCACCCAACTGGCTTGCAGTTCCCGTTTGGCTTTTGAGGGCCAAGTAAGCCGTTTTGACCGTGAATGTTTCATTGTTCGCCCATTTCCATCTGACTTGGTCCGGATCCGAAGTAGTGTTTGCGGTTGGTAGTTGCGCTGTAAGCTGGGTTAGTTGCGTCGCGGCTGAATCCGACACGGGTTGCCTTAACTCAAACCGTGCTGTTGTAGACATTAACACTTGTGCCAGTGTCTGTGTGTCATTACAGACGAATGAATAAAGATCCGGGTATGTTGCCTTGGCTATGCCCAACCCCCAATCATGATGCCAAAAACTAATAGTCATACCGTTGCCGATTACCCTTGTAATGGATTCATTCCAGAATTGTTTGACTTCACTGACCAACGTGGATAATGAGACCGGCATAAGATCGGCAGAGGAATTTAAGATAACTGTTGTTCAAGATTCAGTAAATGGGAGCTGTAACTCTATTTGGATTGTCATTGTTGAATACACTTGACTTTCAAACTTCACATTTGTGAGAATGATTTACAACTTAATAAATTTAAACAACATGGTAAATCTAAACTGTTCGTGGGAATTTTAGCAACGATTGGATAGTTTAGGTCCATTTTGAATATGACTTTATTCAAAACCCTTTAAACAAAAATCCCGCCCCACATAAATTGTCTCTTGCCACCAAATATCATTTTGCATGTCATGTGCAAATAAATATAATTATTTAGTTTCGATAATTAAAGAAAAACTCATGAACTTGTTTCAGATAGGAGGAAGAAATAAATAAACTTTTAGTTATATTATCATGCACAAACCACTGATAAATTTGAATTTAGTTGGGTTTTTTATTTTTTGAACCTTGAATTAAGATGGGTTTTTATTTAACAAATTTTGCCACCCTTTGATTAACATTTATTTCTTCAGTGCTTCTGTCTAGAAACAATGTGTTCTTCTCAGGTTCTACAGAGGCATTACAGGAGCATCTGACAAAGGATCACCAAATTCCCTTGCACAATTTCCGCTACGGGCAAACCGTTAGCATTCCTCTTGCCTCGGAACTTCCGTTTGAGGTTCTCGAAGGGGAGGATGGCAACATCTTTGTGCTTTGTTATACCCAAAAATGGCGATCTGATGCTGTCTTTGTTGTCAGTGTTGAACCGCCTAATTCGGATCGCACACCACAGTTCATGTTTACTTGGAAGTAAAGAACTGTGATTTAATGTGGATTGTTGCAATGGGGAGTAAACCTGTCCCGAGATCCACACGAAAAGACCGTTATGCATGAGCATGTCTTGGAAGGTCTCATGTTCAAGCACACTAACATACACAAGAGACCGGTAGATGCATATCTTTGTATTCAGGCCTGCCCTGTTCCAGAACAAGTATCTTGATTCATATATGTCTCTTGTAATTGTGGGTGTTGAATTTAATGAACATGTATGTCTCTGTCTCTTAATGTGCTTTATATATAAAGCATGGCCCCTCTTGCGTTTTCAATGTTCAAATCATCTATCTAAACTGCTCAACATGATATCCATATTAAAATTGTCATCCTCTCAATGGCAGTCAGACTACCATAATCAATTAATAATGATACATGACAATTGGCTTTTAATAAAAACAATTGGATGCAAGTGGCAGAGTGCCGAAATTTTATTAATATCCAAAATTAATAATTAATTTTCAAATCTACACCCTGGTGCACTAGAATTTCAAAAATGTTCAAACCGCATAACAAGTTTCCGGTTCTAAGCCAACTTTCCGCAAAATAAATTTCCGGTTCTAGGTTATCCAAAACCGCAGATAAAAACTACGGTTTCTCAAAACCGTAAAAATAAAATGCGGTTTCTTCCATGCATTACGTGTATATTAGTTATATGTAGAAGCAAACTACTTGTTCCATGTTTTGTAGAGGAAATGAGAGACAAATTTTTCTTGAAATCATCCATTTTTGTTTTGTTGTCTAGACAAAAACAAAGTAATTGTAAGTATTTGTCTTAGTTGTGTTCTTATCAATTTTCTGTGGCTAATGCTCTGTTGCCATTTTGAATGCATGATATTGCTATGTTTAATTACAACTATTTATTTTATGGGTGGGATTTGAATCAAGATGAAAGAATGATCATTTATTATTTTTGGAATTTACTCTTAGATTTAATTAACTGAAAATTTAACATTTTAACATGGTTGAGATTATTTAAAGGGACAAGAAACATTACAGTTAACCTAACATAATTCTTAAATAAGCGCATACTAATGGAAATTGACATAAAGCAAAAACTCATTGGATGCTAAATGTAGCGGATACAGCTTGAAATCAATTAGCAAAACAGAAAGCTAAGGTGGTGGCTTCAAAGTGGGAGCGCAGAGCAGATTCAATGGGTATTGGACGTACTTTTGGTGGGTCCGATAGGTATCGGAGTTGTCTGATGTGCTTTAAAATTTGTGCACATGAATTTTAAAGCGGGACACGCACGAATCTTAAAACGCATCAGACAACTCCGATGCCTATTGGACCCACCAAAAGTATGTCCAATACCCATCGGACCTACACTTTTCTCCAAAATAGAATTTGTATATGAACAATTGGATGCAATTTAATTCGAGAATTGAGATGATCAGAGCAACTGTAATAAGTTCTAAGAAATTTAAAAAGAAAAAATAAACAACAAAAAAAATCCTTTAATGCATTTTGACAAACAGCCAGAGCTAGCTGACATCCTGACAATCTGGGCCAAAATATGATCAATAATGCAACCAATACTAAATGAACTGTTCAATTTGGAAATAATCACCTCCTTCATTAAACCATGCATTGAGTATTGATTGATTAATTAAGTGCATACTCTGCCATGGGCCCTCAAGAGGATACCAGGATCTCTATTAAACTCAATGCCTTGATCCACAGTCAAATAATACTACACAAATTGAACCTCTTTACCTTATAATTTAGAGAGAGAAACAAGGAAGAAGTGAAGTATGACATGCCTGAGTGTAATCATAGCTTATTAAGTAAACCACATATTTATTTGCAAATTAAGTAAACCACAAAAACTGAGCAACTATTACGCCCATGAATTTGTGAAATGGAAAGAAATCGACAAATTTCTTTCTATGTAAACATTGGATCTCTTTCCTCTCGCTTCCTTCTTCTGGATGGAGGGGAAGAGGAGAGAGAAGCGAACTCGACACGGACACCCGGCATAACTCTCTGCTGTGAAAGGATTACCGGTTGCTTTCTCTCAACATTGTTATTAACCGCTATTTGTTTCATTAATTGATAGCAGCTACCAACTCCATCCTGCAAAATTTTGTCAAATTAGAAAGAGAGAAAATTTTATTTGCTTATTCCATCTTACACTTCATGTTTTACTTATGTTTGTCAGTTTAAGTCATGGCTTAAACTAAACTGACTAGAAGAGCGAGAAAATAAAAAAATAATCAAATGTTATCCTACATGCGGAGTAATATCTAGTAGATTAAGTTAATCCTCCTAAATAGGTGTTTTAACTAATTATATTGTTACTTTGTCATCAATCTTTTGACAGCTTAAGTGTGAAGTAAGATATCTACCTCTTACTTTACAATCAAACATGACCATAAAAAAAAGAGACAATACTCTCTTGTGGAATTTTCATTTTGAAATTTACTATTTACCAATTACCATAGGCTAGAGAACAATTAGAATAATTTAACATGCTTACATGAGTGAGGCCACTGCACCATACAACAGCAGTGTCAATATTAGTAAATGCCAGATCTTGAATCTCATCACTTGCACAAATTATGGCAGCTGCTGCCAGTGAAGATGCCCTGTGGTCCAAGAAATCTATATCTACAATATTTTGAGCAATATAATACAATGCTTAATTATATATCTCACTATATAAACTTAAAATATGTTATTCGGATATAGGTATATACCATACCATGCAAAGTAGATAAAATTATTTTAGTTGCTCTGGAAACCAAATATCTGGCGTATTTCCCGGATGGATCCGCCTTGTACGCGAAGAATTCAATAAATTCAAAGGGGGTCACGGACCGGAGCCTCCAGTCCAGTGCAGCTAAGACTAAGAGCTCCAATCTTTGAATTGTTTTAGCCTCGAAAACAAATTCGCCACTATCAGCCTGCGTCAACAGTGATAAGTTATAGTTGACTATGTGAAAATATGACTGTTTCTAAAACTGTATATATATATATATAGCTACTAATTTAATGGCACAAGGACATATATATCTACTATGTCACAACAGTAACATATCAAAAAAGATCATGAAACTTTAGTGTACTACAGAACAAAATTGTGTATTAATTAATTGAGGAGCTTAAATTGGTATGGCATTTATTGTCTTTCAGTGGAAGCAAATACTATTTGATATGTGCACATTTAAGAGTAAATATGTCAGAGAGGAAAGATACAATTAATTATAAATAATAAAATGCATGCATATATATATATATATATTTTATACCTGGAGGTCAAGAAGGGAAGGAATAAAAGTTTCTTCCATTTTCATAGCAAGAGAGAGGCATGTAACTGCCAAGAGTTGCATTCCCCAATCTTTTTCTTCCTGTCTTACCAAAAATTAACATTTGTCAATGGTGATTATATTTCAATAATAATGCTTAATTGTTAATCCTCAATCTGAAAGTATTTATGTGTATATGTATTGATATTTTTCCTAGGATAAAAGCTATTTATAGTGAATTTGACATCAATTTATGAATGAAATCCAATTTAATATATAGTAAAATTTATGTTATATTCCGCAAAAGTATACAGGACTAGTCAATCTAATGTAAAAGATGTTAATGTTGGTACAATAGTAGCATAAGGAGATGTGTATATCTAGTCACTTGCAAAATAAAATGTATTAACATATATAATATGCATATTATAAACCAAGTTCTGTATTATATAGCGTAAAATTTGTAAGAATACATTTACTGTAACAATTAATGTTAAGACTCATATTCGAGGTAATTTTAGTTTTTAATCTAACTTTAATCACCCTCGTCATCATTTATAATATTAATTTGTTTAAGGATCATAGCAATATATGTATACAACGAGTCCTTGGCGAATACTTGTCGTCATGGCAGGCCGGCTCCATGCTTGATTTAAAACGATATATAATTCAGGATTAATTAAAAATCATGTTTGGAAACCTATGGTTATTGTGGACTTTAGCCATTAAAAAAAGCCGTTTATACCGTTATGACATTCTCACTCTTTTCCGTTGCGAATTTTCTTAGTATTAGAGAACGTAACGAGTGCAATAAATAACAATTTTGTACTGACACATAACTAATTCAGATACAAATTAATGATTTCTCATGTTTATCCTATAATATTAGATGTTTTCTAGAGACTATATATATATACTAAATAAACAAAATTCATACCAGTAATCGGTGGAGTGAGAAAAACCGATCTATGTAATTCACGGCTAGATATGCAGTTACAGGAAGAAAAAGGTGACGAGCCCGTGCCTGTACTATTTCTTTATCAGTAGATAGTAATAAAAAAAAAAGTTCAAAAATTTAATCCATCACTATAAGCATTAATTAAAAAAAAAAAAACCTTGAGAACCCATGATACAGAATCTGCTCTTGAAAACAAGTCGAATGAGTGAGAACGGAGACGGCTTACGTAATCAGATCGGGTTGAGTGATTCGACTCGGTTTCTATGAGCCTGGCAAGCACTTCTTTATCATCCTCCGAGAAAGATACATTTGTGAAGCACCTATTCAATCCTGAGTCGGATTCAAGTGATTCAGCATCTTCACTGCACAAAAGATCCTTTAAGCCTAGTGGCATGGTCGCAAATCATTGCCTAACCATGAGAGGCAGAGAGGAAAGAGAGAGAGAGAGAGGGGAGAAGAGAAGGCAAGAATAATGTGTTCTCCTGAAGGAAATGTATTTATACATGTGGTACTATTGAAATTAAGGATGAGATATAGGGAAACCCTATTGAGTAATCAAGAGTCAGACGCAGCAGGCAAATATAAAATGAAATATTAATTAATTGTACGTACTAGGAATGTGACACCAAGCAGGGAATTTATTATAAAAGCAGATATTATGTGCCCATAATTGGTGGTTCATTGTATTAATTTTATATCTGGATGCATGACAGATAAAATTGGACTTGTTTCATCGAACAATAACAAATTAGTCTATGTTGTGAATTGGACTTGCTCTTTATGGCAGATCGATGCTATTATGTTGTTTGTCACTCCATTCAATGAACAAGGGATTACAATAGCTGGCCTAATGCGAGATCTTGTGTGCAAATATTACTTTTTAGAAATTAAAAAAATTGATTTGTCAGGAACAAATTGGTGATGTTTTCTTTTCTCAAAGAATAGCAATGACCGAACTATTAATTCAGTTCAGAATAGAATGGACCGAATTAATGGTCCGGTCACCCCTATAAGTCACACATGCATATCACCAGCGTCACGGAACGTGAAAACATGAGGGGGGGGGGGGGGGGGGGGTTGACCGAACCATTGATTCGGTCACTCCCTTGAACCGAATTTTGAGAAAGGGAATTTCAAAGGAAGAAGGAAAGGGGGGACTCGAATTTTGAAAATTTAGTCCAAGGGGGTGACCGAATCAATGGTTCAGTCCCCTCTTTTGAATTTTCTATCTCCATTCGTGTAAAGGTGTGACAAAGAATGAACCGAACTATTGATTCGGTCACTCTGTATTTGGATCGAATCAACGGTTCAATCCCTGCTATTTTTGGAGAAAAAAAACCATCAATTATCTTTTTAATTTTAATGAAGAATAAAATAAGTAATTTATAAATTTAAAATGAGTTTTAATAGAAAAATCAATAAATTCGATAAAATTTGTGAGTTTTTGAAATTTAGAAGAATAAATATGATATTATGAATTTGAGGGGAAATATGTAACTTCGAGATTTTGTAGGATTTTGTAGGAATATATATGAAATAAATGAAAGAACAATATCACAACGTTGTACAAAGAAAAGAGGGTGAGGCTACGGTACTGTGCATAATGTATATTGGTCTACGCTATAGATTCAAATTATTGATTTGAAAGTCTTAATGGTCGATCTGAACAGTTTAATATGGTCTCCATATGAATATGTACTTGTAAACTAAATTTTATATATTTTTTAGGATTTGTTTACTATGGAGACCATGTTAAACGGTTCGGATCGACCGTTAAGATTTTGAAAATAAAAATATTAATCCGTAGTACGGACCAATCTGCGGTATGCATAGTATCATAGCCTCACTCAAGAAAAAAAATACCCTTATATTATTTTGAATATGAGAGTTTAAATGTCTTATCGTGACTTATTATCGTTTATCTTCATTTTTAAAGTCGAAAACAGTCAATCCAACCCATCAACATGATCTCCAAAGTGAAATATACTATATTACTTGCTTCCCTTTGTCAATCACTTTGCAAGCATCAATTTTTTTACTATTTTCTTCTATTATATTAAAATTTCACCACAATCCATCTAATATTATATACTTTGTAAAAATAAAAATTTCTGCTTGCAAAAAGATTGGCAAGTTCGATGGGGCCCACGTATGTTGAGCCAATTATGTGCCAATGCATTTGTAGAAGTGTTGGACTATTTCAGTTTTCTTTTTCTTTAATTTTTTTTGTTCTTGAGAGAAGTGGCCAGTGGGGTTTATGACTTGGCAGATATTAATTATATTGTGGTCGGAATTGATTGAGCTCCTGGCACAGGGACTCCTGGCAACGGGATCGATGATTGGTTCATATCATATGACCTTTGTTTTTGCTGAAACAAATCATAGATAGCTTCATAAATAGGAGAAAAAATAAGCTGTTAGTTTTTACATTTTTACTTTACTAATTAGAATTAAGGCCATTATTTAATTGTAGACGTTCAGTAGTGTTGTGTCGGTGAAAAAACAACCTGATAAGATTCAAGAATTGAGGGATATCTCCAGTTCCGTGGAAATGGAGAGTAATTGAACAGACGTTTTCTGTTTTAGTGAGAGACACACGACAGTCAACAGGTCAACAGCAGGCTGCAGCCGATTATTATTAGCAGCACATTCATGGCTCATTCACGGGCCATGCTGCTCCATTTGGGTCGACTCATCAATTCAGGCCAGGCCTTATTTGTTGCTGGAAGAGGCACCAAAATAGTACCAGCCTTTAAACGTCAGTGGGGTACACGACCTGTCACGTGACAGACTGTAGATTGACTGGTCAACGCTGTCAAACCCTAAACCCTTCGAATGGGTCAGACTGTAAAAATCCTGGAAATAAATCAGCTGTTATTCCAAGGAAGATGTTAGTCGCATAGTATTGATATATGAGGAGGCTTCCAATGCCTCATGTCTTTCATACCTCATCATACTTCATATTTTATATCTTTGTTTTTAAAGACTAAATTGTCGATCTGAACCTTTCAACATGATATCCATACTAAAATATGGTAAGGAATGAAATTTTATAATTTTTGAAAATTTTTTACTATTTTTTAAGATGGGTAGAAAATCACTGTTTTTTGAACGGTCCAAAAACAGTAATTTTGTACCTATCTTAAAAAATAGTAAAAAAAATTCAAAAATTATAAAATTTGGTCTCCAAGCATATTTTAATATGGATATCATGTTGAGCGGTTCGGATTGACAATTTAGACTTTGAAAACGAAGATAATTAAATATGAGGCATGATGAGACATGAAAAACATGAGGTATTGGAACCCTCTCTTGATATATTATCTTGTTGAGAAAGCAAAAACAAAATATGCACATGGTTCAGAAGAAGATGAGGTTGCAGCTGATTCAAGGCTCTTTTATTTATTTTTTATTCCTATGTGTTTAGAAAGAATGTTATCAAATATGAGTTAGTATATTTTAATGAATAATATAACAGTAAGAAATGATTAATGAGTATTGTTTTGATAGCATGATATATATTCAGTGTTGTAAAATGCAGTTCATGCGGCCGCATATGCGTATGCGGTGAGCAACCGCATGAAAAATGAATATGCGGACCGCATATGCAGTCCACACTGAAAACGCACTAAAAAATATTAAAACCCGTTGCCGGATTCTAAAATATCCGAATTCTAATAATTTTATTAATAAAAAAATGGATCCGTATCCAATATAAATAAACCGGAACCATTTGAATTCCAAAGACTCGTCCGGATGGAGACATCCAGTCAAGTAAGTTGTAAAGGAAACCCTCCAGCATCTTTTATAGAGTCCCAAGTGTCTTCTTATTTTTAATTTGGTGATGTGGGACTAAAGAATAATATCAAGTCCGGACGCCTCTGTGCTGTCACTGGCTCGCTGCGTCAGTACAAACCGACAAACTCACTTTATTTTATTAAATGAGATGCTCGCGTAGCTCAAATACAAATGATAATGGGCCAGTATGTGAGATTTTGGGCCGAAGTTTTGCTTTGAGATACAGACTCATATATTTGCATTTTTTAAAAGTAAAAGCCCTTTGTCAAGTTCAGCTTATCTTATTATTTGATTTTAGGCCGCATGTTTCCTTTCTTTTATTATATTGTGAGTTATTATATCTTATTTATTTGATTGTTTATTTTAAAATCCGTAGTCCGCATAAAAATCCGCATATGCGGCCGTATACCGTATATGCGGTATGCGGTAGCCTTCCGCATACCGCATGAAAACCGCATTTTACAACACTGTATATATCCAACAAATTTATTATAAAAATATTAAGTCTGATTTATGAATGAACAAAATTATATTTAGATGTTATTTTTTTCTCATAATGTACATCATTCATTTATTTTTAATTATTCAAATTATATTTATATCTGTATTCGTAACCGTTTAACATCCAATCTGTATATGTATTCGAAAATACAGTTTAATCATTCATTTATATTTGTATTCGTATCGAAAAAATTATAACGGATAAAGATACAGTTTAATCAGTATCCGTTCATATCCAATCCGTTTACACGTAGCCCTAGGAGTCCTGGATCTATGCTGATTTGAATAAAGATGAGAAGCAGAGAGTACCAAACATTTTATTTCTTATACGTTGAAATAAAACTTAGCAAAGGTGTCAGAGTTTTATATTAGCAAAAGCACTTACTTTTTTTTTTTTTTAAATGCACATAACTATTAACAAGAAACTTCGGATTCTCTGTCTCGTCAGCGTGAACAATTTCTGAAATCTGGCTCACAATTAACTTTTTTAAGGGTTCTTTTTCATTAATGGAGTGACTATATGTCAGTGAGTATTCACAACCACTTTTGACCCGATCCAATGGATCAACCCGTATTCCGACCGAAGAATGACATGTATATATATGTGTTCGGTACAAATCCCAAATTTTGGACACATAACGGATCAACATGCGACCCGACCCATGTTATATGTTTTCTTATATTTTTAATAATTTAATGAATATTTAAGATTATTGTAATGTTTTCCCAAATTTTAATAGGTTGAATTGAAGTTTCCATCCAATCTAATCTGCATTGACTTACATATTATATTTATTCAATGTGAGTTCACAGTAATATGTATCCTTCATGTCATTTGCATTGTCACAAATTTCAGTTCACACTTGTTTGTTCATTCATCATTAGTTCATTACTACAATCACAATAGTAGTATTGTATTATCACATTTTTCGTATTCATTCTCATTCTAAATATAAAGGTCTTAACATCGATTGAGTTATTCAGAAATTAGTCATTTTGAAAAACAAATATCTATTGTAGATTTTAGCAGAAATATATTATAGCCTTGATTATTTTACTCTAATAGAGAATTACTTGTGATTTAATCAAAAGCTAGTAACTAAGATATTGGTGAAAACTATATTTTATTTGCATCCACCTAATAATGTTCAAACATTAAATAAAACTAGAGTGAAGATGACCCTTTATGCATTCACCCGTCATTATCTTTATTTTGGAGTTTAGTTACCATGCACAACGACAAGTCGCAAGGGGGGCACGTTTTTTTTTTAATATTTAAACTTCTTACAATTTAAATCTTAAATTTTGATATTAAAATAAGCTTTGATTAGTTAATTAGTTTGACTATATATGGCTATAAATACAATGTACATGTAAACTTTGTGATATATTAAAAACCTTTTGTATCATGGTATCAGAGCTCATGCATCTTCGATCCATTCACGCTTTCCCCTATTTCCTTCTTCTTTTCTTAAGAATAAATCAAGAAATTTTTAATGATGTCAACAAACGAATCCCAAATTACCCTTTCTTCTTTATGCCGTAGAAAAAAAAAATTGGAGAAATTTCATATATAGCCTTTAAAAAACTTGAAATTACGTACTCTTTCCTTCTAAAATTCATAATATCATATTTACCCTTGTAAATTAAAAAAAAATATAAAAATTATCAAATTTGTTGTCTTTTCTATTAGAAAGTCAATTTAAATTTATAAGTTCCCATTTTACATTGGAAAACAAAAAATATGTACCGTGTGTAGAGAAATGTTCAATCTTCAAATTGGCCAATTTGTGAGGACAAATTGTTAATTTTTTTGCTGTGACACATACACAGTGGTATATAGATATATGTTCATGTATGTGTCACAAGTAGAAAAATAAATAATCCTCATAAATCTGTAAATTAGAAAACTAAATTTTTCACTTACACAAAATACATTTTTTATTTCTTTTTATAAAGAATAAATTAAAATTTATAAAACTTAAGATGAGTTTAATTGTAAATACAATTAATTTGGTAAACTTGTGAGTCTTTAAAATTTAAAAGGATATATATGATATTGTTAAAATTTAAAAAGAGAAATATGTAATTTTAAGATTTTGAATGGTGTATATGAGATTTTGCCCTATAAAGTATTACTGGCTACTTGTTCGATAACATTAATTACTAGAAAATAACATATTTATAACTAGAAAATAGCCTTCTTCGGCTAAGTATCTGATTGATGATTGTATAATATGTCAAAAAATTGCAAATAAATGATAATATACGAAGTCTCAAATTTTACATTCAATATAAGATGGCATCATACCTCGGACAAGTATCCTCTCCATTACTGTAAAAGATTCCCTTCACTTTACGGTTTGATGCTTTGGGATTCGGACTGACGGAGGGGGCAATACTATTGGGCTTTGAGATTCGTGCCAAGTTAAAAAGAACGGTCCAGATTAAGTAATTGTAAAAGATTCCCTATTACGGTACCGGGAAGATCTGAATTCTCATACCTCCCCAAGCTTGATCACCTACAATTTTAACTGTGGAAGGAGTATCATAGTGCAATGATGTTATAGACAAATGCTTGAAGCATTAGCATCTCCAGTCTGTCATACTCATTAATAAATAATACACCATTATAAAATCTTGACAATTCTTTTTTTTTTTTTAGTTCATTTCACTTCTAATATTACCATCGTGCTAAAGGAAAAGAATATTACCATCATTATCTTTTATCAATATGAGAAAAAAAAAATTTAGCAGTTGCATCCCCATAATAATTATCTTCATTTGAATCAACAATCAACAGTTAATTCATCATAATTTCTGATTAAATAAAATAGGCCTCCATGATGTTCTTGAAAGCTAATTAAGCTTCCCATCCTTCTCTTTGTCTCTCTCCCTGAATTTATACAAAGATATGAGAAAATAATAAGCAAATAAAGTTATCTATTGGTTGTATGATACTAGCTGGTACAAATAAGCAAATGAAGTTATTAGTTATTACTGCTCAACATTTGTACCGATTAGTCGTCAAATGGTAATTTTTTGTATTTACTGGTACGTTTGTTTATCTATTTAATTTTCTGTTTTTACCTAAACTATGAACTACTTTTAATTTAGGAATTACCTACGGGTTTGACATATAAAAAAATAAAATACAATTTAAGTAGTAATTAGTTGGAACTTTATTTTAGGATTAATTGTAAGGTGTGTGCATTAGCGTGTAGCTTCAATTTGAGTAGTGTGTGTGAATTGTTTTTGCGTACAAACTTGTATTGAAAAAGGAACATAAAATGCAAGTGATTGCAAAATTATAAATCATGGTGTTGTAGTTCAATTTTTATCTCTTTTCTATATCTATATCTTACATGGCATCTTCAAAATTTATTACTTGTTGGGAGAAGAAATGATTTTCAGATTTAATTAAAGGTTTTTCAACAATTATCCTTTGATCTAGTAGCAAAAACAATGTTATTCGTGTGGAAGATCGTATGTTCGAAATCTGAAAGGAACAATTCTCTATCAATGCAATTACCTAAACCAACAAAATCTGAATTGAGCCGACTGAGAATTTACCTAGACAAACAAAACCTACATTAGCTAGGTATTTTTAAAAATGTCCAAACCGGACATTTGATGGCCGGTCTTTTTTTTTCTCAGCCGGCTATTAAATGGCCGGTTAGGACCTTTTTTTTTTTTTTCACTGTTGTAGACCCTATCAGGCATCTAATGCCGGAGTTAAATGGATATTAAATGTGCATTAATGACATAAATGAATATTACCGGCTTGCAAAGCACGTCTCTTCCAAACTCTTCAAACAAATTATCATTTGATTAATTTTAGAAATTCAGGAGAGTTATATATTATGTTCTTGTTAGATCGTAACTTATATTCTTGAGACGTACAAATTTTATAAAATTTATTTTGAATTAATCAAATAAGAAAGACTCATTTTGGAAAAGTAAGCGTTCACTTTTGGAGTCCATGAGAAAAATTCAACTCATATAGTTGATTAATTTATTTTCTAAGTTTTTATTAAATGTTTTCTAATGGCCATTTAATATCCATTTTTGTCATTAAGATTTTTTTCTGATAGCTAAATACAAAATTAACAAACTACACTCCCCTCCAGTTCCGCTGAAAAAAGATCCTCTGTGGCTGTATCTAACAAGACTCACAACTCACAACTACCGTCCGCCCCGTGAATTCGCATCCTCTGAAATATCTCAAACTTCTTGTGTTGATCTGTGGAAAATCTGAACCGTTCAAATTCTTTCCACTCGACTCTCAAAGCACAACAATACTGATCCCTCGATTTTATATAAAACTGAAAATTTGAGATATCTGAGAGGATCCAGTGGTCTTTGTCAGTAGATTGATGTTTACCTGTTATCATTTACTTCTCTCTATCGGAAATTAAAAGGATGCTTCACCACTTGCGCCACGAGCCGCTCCTTCACCACCTCCATCCCAGACTCTCCTCCTCTCTTTCCTTCTCATCCAAATATCTTCTCATTTTATCCAACCCATCTTCGCCTCCGCTCCACCAACGCTTGGTTCATACTTCCTCCTCGCGGGCGTTGTGCACCGCTGCAGGAGAACGGGCTGAAATACATGGCGGTGAGAAAGACGGTTTCTTTGCTAGCGATGGTGTCACTTAGAAGTCATTGGGTATATCCGATAGAGTCGCACAGGCTCTCACCGACACTGGCTTTCATGGGCCTTCACTTGTTCAGGTACTCACTGTATATGAACTGCTCGATGAAATGCTCTCTCCTATTTGTTTAGTTCAAGCTGTTATTTACCTCTGTTGCCGTTTAGTAACTTAACATAGGCTATTTACTGCTATTGAGGAAACATATTAAGTTTGTTAGGTGGTAACTCTTGGGCTTATCCCTTGCCTATCATGTGCTCGATACAATGTCAAATAAGATAACACTGGTAAATTTCTCAAATTGTCATTTCGTCCACTTGTGTATTGATGGTAACACGTAATTGCTATGCAGGCTGCATGCATTCCTCATATTCTGAGAGGAAGTGACGTGGTAGTTGCCGCAGAAACAGGAAGTGGAAAAACACACGGATACTTGGTCCCGCTAATTCACAAGCTGGGCACTGTTTTGGGCCTTTTGGCCCCACCTGAAAATGAACTCACTCATGATGTGCTTCAAAATCAAGAGATGATTCTGGTACTTTGCCCAAATGTGATGCTATGTGACCAAGTTGTCGGCATGGCCAACTCCTTGCTTGATCAATCTGGCAAACAACTGGTGAAGGTTGCAGCTGTCTGTGGCCAAAAGGTAGATTTCTTTTATGGTTTTGATGGAACGCTAAGTTAAGGTGATGTGTAAATTTATTATTTCAAATTCAAGATAACTTCAATTATTTGACAGTGGCTGTCAAATTAATTTTTTTTTTTCAATTTTGTAATACTTAAAAGTCAAATTTTTAAATTTGCTATTGCAGAGATGGCCAATGATTCAGCCTGATGTTCTTGTATCAACTCCAGGAGTCCAGGTGCACTCTTAAATTATCTCTGCGAATATGATCGAGAAAAGAAAAGAAGAGATCAATTCTTGCGTCGTGTAAAATTTGTGGTATATTTATCTTTTTCTGTAAATCTATACTCTAAAAACTTCATAAACCTTAATATGGGCACTCTTCGCTTCAATTTAATATACAAATTTCATGAAACAGGTATTTGATGAAGCTGACATGCTTCTCTGTGGAAGCTTCCA
Source organism: Carex parvula (assembly GCA_025461045.1). NCBI lineage: Eukaryota > Viridiplantae > Streptophyta > Magnoliopsida > Poales > Cyperaceae > Carex > Carex parvula. The sequence continues at coordinate 370,201 of JAJGRW010000472.1, forward strand.
AAACCAGGTAATCCGGCTAATACACATGTTACGCTTCGATGAAAAGCTCCTTTCTAGAATGACTGGCCCCAATGAAGAGGCAAAGGCAGATGGGACCCACGAGCCTGACAAGGAATCAGATCCTGTGGTAAGCGATACTGACGTCAGTTATGAAGATGAAATTGAAAACGAGGAAATTTTAGAAATTTCAGCAGCCGAGGAGGAGAGTTCAAATGGAACAAGAGTTAGGAAGGATTGGAGAAGGGTTAGAGAAATTTATATGCGCAGTAAACAGTATGTGTTTGTGGCTGCTACATTACCACAAAGCGGGAAAAAGACAGCTGGCGGAGTGTTGAAAAAGATGTTTCCTGATGCCACTTGGATCAGTGGGGCCCGCCTCCATCGACATAACCCCAGGTATGCTTCCTCCAGGGGCTGAACTAGAAAAAAAAATTAGATAGGGGCTGAAACATAAAATGCATAATATGTGAAAATACATAATGTGTGGCCATTAGAATTTCAACCCAATCTCCACAACCATTAAAAGGAATTCTAACCACCAGGCTACGAGCATACATGTAGCATTTCATGAGGGGGGTTTAACTATATAAAAACTCTTAAAAAATGAAACCTCAATTAAATTTTTATGAGTAGAATTCAAATGCCTCATTTGTGCCTCACATTCTTCTCTCCATTTACAAAGTCCAAACAGTCGATCCGAATTGCTCAACATGATCTCCATATTAAAATGCATTTCAAGACCAAATTTTATATTTTTTTACTATTTTTTTTTAGATAAGTACAACATCACTGTTTTTATGAAGATTGGGGACCATCCAAAAATAGCGATTTTGTACTCACTCGTGTTGGGTGTCAACCTTGTTGAACTTAATCTAAGTTCTCATTCTGATTTTTCTTTTCTTTTTTCTTTGTGGCACCACATATTAGAGCAGAGATGGATACAAGTGACTGCCGATACACAAGTTGATGACCTTCTAGAAGCAGTGCAGTACAGCTACAGAATCGATGAATTAACTAGAACCATGGTGTTCACAAATACTGTCGAATCAGCGAATTCAGTTACTGACATATTAGAAAGAGCTGGTATAAGGTGTTTGTTGTACCACAGCGGAAGCTCCATGGAGGAGCGTACGGTGAATCTGTGTGCTTTTCGAGACACCGGTGGGGTTCTTGTGTGCACTGATGCTGCTGCTCGTGGTTTAGATATTCCTAATGTTTCACATGTTATCCAGGCATGTCAAACTCTTCCTTTTATGATGAATTAGGGTTAAAATGCCCCATTATTGTTGTGCCCCAATCATGTCTCGTATTCTTATCTCCATTTTTAAAGTTCAAACAGTCGATCCAAACCACTCAACATAATTTATATTAAAATGTGCTTTGAGACCAAATTTTATATTGTTTGGAAATTTTTTACTATTTTTTAGGTAGGTAAAAAAATTAGTGTTTTTAAGAAGAGATTCTGGATATCCAAAAATCCAAAAACAGTGATTTTGTTTACGTTGTCCAATCGAGATCTAGTAAATGCTGTTCGCGATGCCGAGGATACAAGTCAACCTGTGGTAATTTGGATTTCGTTTCTAGTATTGTATTGTACTGCTTTTGTCTTTTAAGATTTCTAAAAATTCCAGCTCCTTTCGTTCTCTTTTCACAGGAGAAAATATTTAGCAGGAAAAGGAGCTTCAGGAAAAAACTAAAGAAAAGAGAGGTACCTCTGAGTTCTTCTAATTGAAATTAATCAGAAAATGATCAACAAATTAAATATATATATATATTTAGCTGCCTCTGTGTAGTGTTACAATTTCTCTTAAATTTTATCTCGCTTGTTACAGGCCGAGCTGGCTTAGAAGATAAACAAAGAGCGTTAGCCTAATTGGATGAAGATATAGACTGAGATTGTTTCAGGTTGTTTTTTATGAGTTTTTATCTTTACATTTACTACTACCTACAACTGTGGTATTGTAGCTCCGGGATCAGATCTTAATATGTGGGGCATACTCGGCTATAGCACCCGATAAATTTTTCGGCAATAGTGTCTACTAGCATGGGCACGAAAAGTAGAATTACTTTTCACGTTGATTGATGTAAAAGACTCACGCTGTAATCGGATACGGCACAACACGAGTGCCCATTACGTGTTGTCACCATTCGTGTGACGTGATCATCTTTTGAAAAATTAACAGGGCACGTGATCACGTGAGGCACGCATGATCAAGATCGTTAACTTAAATTATAAAAAAAATAATTAAATATGACCAAAAGTGACTGGTCATGGTGTAACTAATGTGTTGTGATCGTTCTTTCAAATTTGTGCACGAATTCACAGCACGGCACGAATTAACATCCCTATTTGAATATTTCAAATTGATGATAATTAATGTCGGATCCACAACATTTTATGGGACTAGGACGTGCCTGTACAATAACCCACCCTAGACATATTCATTGCTCGACATATATATGTTGTTCTTGCCCTCTCGAGCGTAGATAAAATGAGCTCCTGTGCTGTATTGGTTACATGTCATGCTTAGTAATCCAGAATTATTTCGGGTGTGTATCCTTTGTGATACCACAGGAGATAAAATGAAGTTCCAATCGAATTATAAGAAATTCGAGACTCTTTAGATTATGAGTTAATTTTAAGATTTTATGCATATCTATTGAACAGTTTGAATCTAACTTAACAGGGTTGTTCGGCAACAAAGAATTAAGAGTGAAAGATTAAGATCTTAAGGAGTGCTAAAGAATCAATGTTTGGTTGTCCTAATCCGTGAGTGAAAGTTAAGAAAGCTAAAGGAAATGGTAGAGGTGCCTTATGGTCGGAGCAGAGGATTAAGATTCAGGCAAAAGGAGGCTAAATGAGGCGTTCTTAATTTGAGAAGGAACTAATATTTGGTTGTTTTAATCTGTGAGTGAAAGCTAATGAAACTAAAGGAAGGGGTAGAGGTGCCTTAAGGTCAAAGCAGAGGATTAAGATCCAAGCATAATGAGGCTAAATGAGGTGTTCTTAATTCGCGCTACAGAACCGGTGTTCGGTAGGATTAAGTGGCTAAGAAAGTTAAAGAAAGCGGATTAAGCTTTAATGAAGCTTAATTTCTTGTTGCCGAATAGCACTAACAGGATTAGGTACTTAATCTGAATTCAATTATGAGTGAGGCTATGGTACTATGCATAGCACAAATTAGTATGTACTATGGATCAATATTTCTGTTTTTAAAGTTCAAACAGTAAATTTGAACTGTTCAACATGATCTCCATACCAAAATGAATTTTAGATCAATTATTTCAATTTTTTTTATAAATTTTTACTATTTTTTATATTGATAGAAAATTACTTGATCTAAAAATTCTAAACCATTTAAAAGTAGTGAATTTCTACCTATTAAAAAAAAATAGTATATAAATTTAAAAAAATATAAAATTTAGTCTATAAATACATTTAAAAATGAACATAAAATAAGATATTGATTCATAACCAATCCGTATTATTCATGAATAGTACCATACCCTCATTATTCGATTATTTCACTAGGCATAGGACCAATAAGGGTTGGATTGAGATCTGTTGCGATCCGAATATTGAGCACAGTAACCCTGCAATCACTGCTTTTTCAAATCTAGCCGTTCAATTTTTTAGTGCACGCATCTCAAAACAGCTGATTTTTCTGTGCACACATCTCCAAACAATTCGACAGCTGAATTTGAAAAAACAGATATTACAGAATACTGTTCACAGTACCCGGATCGCAGCATATTCTCACCCATAAGGGCTGTATAATCAATCCAATTGCACTAGCGGTCAAATGCGGTAGGAAAACATTAGTCACGCTTTCAATGAACTTTTAATAAGAGTTGTGTCTTGTATATGCTAATGATTATTATATGCATACAAATGCGGTAGGAGAGTATTAGTCACACTTTTCAATAAAATGTTTAAAAATAGTTTTACTAAAGGATTCTACAACCACTCTAAAGTGTGAAACCATTTATTTACTGCGATGGTTGTCCTCTCTTCTGATGCAACCAAAAAAAACAAAAACAAAATAACATTGGTATCGCGTTCGAGGGATTTGGGGTAGATGCTCTTGCAGAGAAAAACAATGATATAAAACACGATTGAGTACTTGGACGCCCTTTTTACATACTTTTGGTGCTTTACATTTTGAAGAACTTGCTTGCCTCAGACTCAGTGGCGATCCCCTTTTGACTTAAATGCCTGTCACATGATACTTTTTTTTATTGTTCATTGCACCGTGTTAAAATTTCATCATCATTTGTCCAAAAAAAAAAATTTGTCAAAAAGAGAAAATGTAATCATCACAGCATGGCTCCCAACCGAAAATGGTAATATATTCAGTGTTTTTTTTTCCCTTCTGTACATTTAAATCTAAAACTAGAGCACGGATCAAGATAAGAATATTCAAGATTAACTGTTTACTGTCTGTAAAATTGCATTCGGTGAAATCTTTTAAATGGTTTCAGCTGCTGAGGTTAAAATTCATCAGAAAGGACGGAGTTAACATTATTCACAAAATTTACTAACAATTTTAGTTATTTTGTAAAAAAAAAAGGTGAGGTTATATTGAATGTATATGACACTGGCTTGTGTTATAGATCTATATCTATGTTTTTAAAGTCGAAATAGTCGATTTGAACTGTTCAACGTGATTTCTATATGAAATTTAATTGGAAACAATTTTTTCATTTTTAAAATTTTTTAACTAATTTTTAGATAAATATAAAATGATGGTCCAAAATTTTAGATGAAGTGATTTCTACCTATTTAAAAAATAGAAAATAAATTCTACAAAATGTAAAATTTGGTCTCTAAATCATGCTAAGCAATTCGGATCAATTGTTTAGACTTTAAAACGAAAATATAAAATGCATAGCACACTCTATCACCATAGCCTTGCTCTTGTAAAAATAATTTTTTATATATGATTGATATAATTTAACAATTAACTATATTTTACACCATTGGACTCAGTTTCAACTGCTTGAGGTTAAATTTATCAGAACCCATGGCCGTTAACATTATTCATAAAATTTTCAAACATTTTTAGTTATTTTGTTAAAAAAAAGTGAGATTATGGTGATATTTATATGACATATTAGCTCGTGTTATAGATCTACATTTCTGATTTAAATCCGAAATCCGAAATTCTGAACAGCAATCTGCAAATCACCATATTCAAGATTCTGATATGGATCAAATGTCTCATGTTTTTCATGCTTCATTGTGCCTCATATCTTATATCTCTATTTTTAATGTCCAAACTGTATTTATTTTAATATAACAATAAACTATATTTTAAAATCTCATATCTTATAATATAACAATAAACTATATTTATTTTAACCAAATCACGAAATTAAAATTTTGTCAAATTATTCTCAAATTACAAATTTATTATGCATACGACAAACGGTACCATTATTGTACTAGCACATATGATGATGTGTTATATATCTTGCACATCAACAGTTTACAAGGTAACATTATTGTACTAGCACATATGATGATGTGTTATATAGCTTGCACATCAACAGTTTACAAGGTACAGCATATATGGCTGGAAAGCAGCACCCGGCAATCGAGGCCAATTTTCATTGATCAAATGTCAGAGGACCCAAGGAGACAGCCACAAAATGGAAACCAGTGCGGATTAGGTGCAGCTTCTCAGTGTCCTCACATGCAAATGCCAGGCTGTGTTTCACAGAGATAACGTAAAATAGATATTAGAATTGATTGTTTCCGAATTTACTTGTACAGACAGAATCAGAAAAAAGAACAAAAAAAAAAAATCATTTTTAAATAATGAAGAAGAGTCGGGATAGAATAACATTTCAAGTGATATACTTTATTAGTTATATGTTTACATACAAAATTTATATTTTTGTAAATTTATTTAGTATCAAGTCAAGCGGTCAAATATAGAAGTCTTTAAGTTAATTTTAATGCATTCATTTTTCAATATTTTTAGTGACTTGACTTGATACAAAAATAACTTGAATAAATCATTTTTTTGCATGTAAACACATCACTCATAAAATAAATCAATTTGAACAGCTTGACTTGATCCATAAAGAATAAAGTATGACATTGATATCATACTAGTCGGACTTATAATAAAAAAATCAAATTCATTCCACAACAACACAAAACACCACACAAAAAGTTCGGTCTTAATAAATTTAATTTTAAACAAGAAAATTAAGAATCTATAGTTTAAATTGAGAGAGATGTACAGGTTTATTTGAATCCTATATATGACTTCAATGGATCGGAATATTTTTTTACGGATTCAGGGCGTGTTCGACTGCAATCAAACTCATGGGAATTTCCAAGATTTTGCATCTATTTTTTTCATCATGTTCGGTTGCATATTTTTTTTAGATCGGATTGAAATCTTTTCCTACACTTATTCCCATTTCTTTGTTATTTGGTGGGGAAAAAAACAATTTAATCTGATTGAATAATTTTTTTTCTCATTTGTTATTACTTGATGCTTCTCTCTCCATTGAACAATATCAATGCAATTAACCTACAAAAAATAAACTACCAATTGATTAATTATGTGATGGCACGTAATTGACTTTCATTTTATTTTTAAAGAAACAGGTTGCTATTAAAGCATGTATATCAAAACATTTTTTGTCAGATAATCTCTATTGTTTTAACTGTAACAAAAAATATCATGTCAAGTCAACAACAACAACAATTATTTCATTATTAAAAAAAAAAATATATATATATATATAGAGTGTGGCTAAGATCAAAGTGGTATGACCAAGGCCTTTGGTGCTACCAAGTCGTTTTTGGATTTTCAAAGTCCAAATGGTCGATCTAAACCGTTAGATGTGATCTCTATATTAAAATCTGCTTGGAGACCAAATTTTACATTTTTTGGGATTTTTTTACTAGTTTTTAAGCCACTTTGAAAATTGCTGATCACATGGTCCAGAATTTGGTTGCACTGTTTTTACTGTTCACCCGGATCTGCCATTTTCAAAGTGACTTAAAAAATAGTAAAAAAATTCAAAAAAAATGTAAATTTGGTCTCCAAGCATATTTTAATATAGATTGAACATCTAACGGTTTGAATCGACTATTTGAACTTTAAAATTGCAAAAACTAATAGGTAGCACCAAGGCCTTGGTCATACCACTTTGACCTTAGCCACTCTCTCTCTATATATATATGTGTGTGTGTGTGTGCTTGGCTATATCAGTATTTTAGTAATTATTTATAATATAAAACGATGAAGTATTTTTTCATTATATATGTATTTAAGAAAATCACAAATTATTACTATAATGTCTTCTTATTTAATTTAATTTTTATATTATAATAGAATATTTTTCAGTTATAAAAAAATCATAATGATTTTTGTCATTAATTTAATATCATTATAAAAATCATAATAATTTTCTATTTTTATTTATTTTTTCTAAATATTATTATATGCTAACTATTAGTTATTATTCAGAAAATTAGTTTCGATAATCAAGTATTTCTACATTTTATAAAAAATATTTTTTAGAACTTATTTTCATTCGTTTCATTTTTTTCATCCATGTCATTAAATACACAATTTTTATTTAATTATTAAAAATAAATATTTTTATTTTGTGAAATAATAATTAATAAATATTGCTATGTTGTATTTAATCAACGTTATTTAAGTATAATTATTATTTTATTAATAGGGCTAATTATACAATATCATGTATTTTAGGAATAAAAATAAAATTTTCCACAACTAATCCTACGATACAACCGAACATTTATTTCAACACATTTCCGTACATACCTACATACCTACATTCATGGGTTTTCGTAAATTAAACAGTGGGTTCTCATTTCCGACATATTTTATTCCGTGTACTCCCGAGACAACCGAACAGGCCCTCATAGTTTGGAGCCGTATTTTATTTTTGGTTCTGTCTGCCATATATATAAATTCAGGTGTAATATTATAATAGAGTAGGGTTAAAATGCATTATTGGAAATCATGCTTCACATTCTTATTTTTATATTCAAAGTCCGAACAGTCAATCCGAACCGTTCACCATGATCTTTATATTAAAATGTGCTTGGAGACCAAATTTTATATTTTTTAGGATCTTTCTATTAATTTCTTTTAGATAGGTACAAAATTACTGTTTTAAGAAGATTCTGGACCATCCAAAACAGTGATTTTGTACCTTTCTAAAATAATAATAAAAAATATTCAAAAAATATAAAATTTTGTCTCCAAACACATTTTAATATGAAGATCATATTGAGCGGTTCGGATTAATTATTCAAACTTTAAAATAGAAAAAAAACGTAGAACATGATTGGAGCATAAAACTAATGATGCTTTTTAATCTTACTCATTATAATATCCTATATTATTTTATATTTTTATAAATAATAAAATAAATGTCGTGTTTGACGACCAATGGACCAAGGTCACATTCACCCCATGCTCATGCTCACCCCCCATTCAATGCCACCTCTCTCCTCTCTATATAAACCTTTAAATTGACCCAAGTATTAATTAACTGCACTTCACCACTCCACTACACTCAGTCTCATTTCTCAAGTAACTAAAAGCCCATCCTCCTGATCCATGGCTACCAAGGTGGCACTTTTCCTGCTAGCTTCCTTCCTCCTACTCAGCACAAGAGTAACACATTATACAAACACTTTTTTTTTTTTTAATTTTGTTTAACTTTTTTATATAAAAATTAATGTATGGTTATTTTGTTTAGGTTTCGTCTGATGTTTCAGAGGAAGGTATTACTCAGGTACTATTTTTTTTTAAGTTATATGATTTGATTGGTGTGTGGTAATTTTCTAATTAACCACAATTCTCTCCAAAAAAAAAATAAAAAAAAAATAGATGGCATATGGCGCAGCAGCTCCTCCAGTGGCACCAGCCCCTGCTCCTGCCCCTCACAAGATTATTGACACCAAAGGTACATTAATTTTACACAAAAAAGAAGCACACAGCTTAATTTCTTCTCAATGACAAATTAAGTTTTGGATATACAGAATGCATAGGAGCATGCGAGGAGCGATGCAGCGTACACTCGAGGAAGAACGTGTGCAAGCGGGCATGCAACACTTGCTGCAGTGTTTGCAAATGCGTGCCGGGAGGCACCTACGGCAATAGAGAGACGTGTGGCACGTGCTACACCGACTGGACCACACACGGCAACAGGACTAAATGCCCTTAATTAATTACTTTCAACCAAATCAATGTAGTAGCTAGTTTTTGGGAACAGACATACATGGAGAGTTAATATATTAGCTCATGGGCTTATTAATTTTTCTTTTGTTAATTTCCGTTTTTGATGTGTTTGGGGTATATGATATCTAGTACTGAAATAAGTTATATTTTTGCTAATAACCGGCCTTCCTCTTCTTTCGTCAGTGTTTCACCATATAAAACAATGTTGTCAATTTTAAAACCGTACTTTTGTAAGTTGTGGTATTTATGAGAACTTTGGTGTCTCTGGTAAGCTCCATTTGGACCTTCTTGGGAATATAATAGTTTGGACCAGACAACGCGGACCATGCACGGACCTTGCTCATCCTATTGGGCCTTATTGGGCCTTTAAGCCTACTTCGCTCATGCAGCGTAGCACCACTGATCTCATCGGTTAGATTGGGAATATTGATACGGATGCACTACAAAATTGACCACCAAATTAAGTCATAATTTGGGGCTATTTGGACTGAACTAAAAGTTCATGGCTGCTAACAAATCAATTGAAGTTGGGCTGATACCAACCTCCGTTCAAAAAACACCTTGTTATAAACTCCAGGCTATTAATATGAGGTTGACCTTGGGAAGACTAGATTGATACATAATATAGAAAAGATAACAAAATGCAAAATATGCCAAAAGACTTAGTAACGGATTGGATCATTTAATTCAACGTTAATTTTATGTTCAAATTGCGGTTTATAATGTATTCATAGTTAATATGATATAGAGTATGGATTCTTTATGTGTAACTTAAGATGTAATTTTCAATAATAATAATAATGGGCTGAATTAAAAATTAAAAATGCCTAAGCAGCCCAATAGATACTTTAGTCATATTAATGATTTCATCACTAGAATGCAAGATAGTCTGACTTCATTCTTGTTATTCCATTTGACAAATACACGAGAGACTTTGAAGAAGACAGAACTAAAAAAATCACTCTAAAAAACTTTGTTATTTTGGAAGAATCAAATAGATGGCACTCCCATGCACAAGAGAGACATCGGTTTATGTAAGCTTTCGCACTTCAGTTTTTATATTCAACACAGATAATTTTGATAGTAACGGTGATGATTTTGACGATCTGAACAGTAACATCTGCATGACCTTAAATTTCTTGCCTATATGTGCCACTTTTTGACAACATGTGCAGTTTTAGGTTCCAAAACTGTGAAAAAAGCAAATAATGACAATGGTTATTCTTTTAATCTAGGCTGAAACTTTTACAATGCTAGAAAGGAGAAGACTTAGTTCTAGGCTAGAAAAGGTTAATCATGAATTTGGGACTTGATTAATCAAAGAACGGAAATTCTGACTTTATACACGGAATATAGATCAAAATAGCACTATATATGATTTGTACGTTGTGTGAAACTAAAACTGCTTTGTTAAATGTTTACCCAATTTCTATCATGATCGACAAAAGGAAAAGGTATTGGGCCGAAATATTCTTCCAAACAGAATTAATGTATTTTTTCCTGTGCACATTATCTTTTGGGAAGAGTCGCTTCAGATAACAATCCTAGACTGGTTGGATTTTGCTCTAAATAGTTTTTGTTGTTATCTGAAGAAAAATATCAAAGCAATTTTGTGTACGATTGAAATGAAATTAAAATTTTATTTTCAAATTAATAAGCATATCATACTTATCTTTTTTGGTCTTCAAACAAAAATAAATGTTTTTGAGATGTAGAGATGAAGATTCTTCAACTTCTTAGATGGTGTTTATTGTGATTGATGTGTGCACGACTGACGAAAACCAAAAACCGACTTAAACTCAGACCAAGACTCGGACACGGTATGGTTTTAGTTGCTCTTCAATCTTCTTTTATGACTGGTACACAAGTCCTAAGCAGAGATCCTTCGGATCCCACTAGTTATCATTTCTATGATGTTTAATTATATTATTTAATTATAGTGTTGTTTTCTATGATGCTTAAATTAATTGGTCAATTAGTCAAATGGTTAGAGTGAATGAATTTGGTAATTTCTTAATAGATTAAATGCTTAAATCTGAAACCCTAGCTACAAACTTAGGATGTATATTACCTAATGGCATAACATCATTGTCAAATCATATGTTTACAGGACAGAAGCTGGTAATTGGGAGTCCTAGGGGCTTGATGACAAGCCTAACCTCTGAGTCTGGTAAAGAAAGAAATGAAGGCATGATGCTCCTCTAGCCCTTTTGTGATTTTGGATCAGTTCGGGGATTGATTTGTATGAAAAAAAGATGAAGGACTGACGCTCTATTAATCCTTCTGTGAAATTGACTTAATTCAAGGGTTAATTTATTTTTATAAAGAGTTTTGAGATATGATGTATTCGGTTTGGTTTGCTATTGTTTACAAACTAGGCATTTTAAAATTGAGTACCGATGCTTTATGCACGGCCTAACGACATCAGCGACGCACCGATGTTTTTTAGCACTATCCTGCTTAATTGCCAATGCTAAGTCTAATAAAACATCAGCGACGCACCGATATTTTTTTAGCACTACCCGGCTAATAGAACATCGATGTTTCATTGCAAAAACAGCGATGATGCACCGATACATGCAACCGATGTAACACACGCATCCAACCAAATGCATTTGTTTGATCTTAGCCAAACCGAGTGTAAACTTCAATCCGAGTTTCCTACGACTTTTTATTCTAGTCAACTATGCTATGCCCATCCTTAAAAAAAAAAAAAAAATAAGTACCGGCCAGAAAATGGCCAGTATTGTTGCAAAAAAAAAAAATTTTGGATACCGGCCATTTTCCGACCGGTACTGAATTGAAATGAGTACCGGCTAAAAAATAGCCAGTACAGGTATTTTTATAACTTCTCAGCAGATATGGGTATATTAATTAATTTCTATTAAACTTTGGATATTAATAAAAATGTCGGCGGTACGCCTGTACCGCTGTACGGTGAGATAGAACTGCTTTTATCCTTTCAAATTAAGTAATGATGAAGTTTGTCTTAAGTGAAAATGAAGTCATAAAACCTAATGTAAATGTAACATATATTTTATCCAGTGTTCTAAATAGCGCGCTATAGCGGCGCTATAGCGCCGCTATAGCGTTTTTGAACCCCAAACGCTACGCTATGACATCAAAATGCGCTATTTGCGCTACGGCCGCTATAGCGACCGCTACAGCGCTATAGCGGTCCGCTATTCGCGCTATTTGCGCTATACAATATGGGTTTTTTTTTTAAAGCAATTTATATGGGTTTTAAATAAAGATAAAAAAAATCTCAAACGAAATTGAATTTGTTGCTACTTGCTACAGATAAATCAATTTGAAATTGGGAATAGAAATTGAAATTTGAATAGAAAAAAAGTCCAAATCGAAAATAAAATTTGAATAGAAAAAAAAAATTATGTCATGAATCATGATACTTAAGATATTTTTAATAGAAAAAATCGATAGTTTATGATATTACTATGGATATTTTGAACCGCAATTTGAACTTTGTACTGGTTCAATATGAATATTATAATTTCTTAATTACTTTGGTGTTATTTATTATTCTATGAGACTTTAGATAATGTTGATATTTAGTACAAATATTGAATATACGAAATGTAAAAAAAAAAACGCTATTTGGAATAGCTTCCGCTATAGCGACGCTATTCGCTATAGCTTTTTTTTTAGCCTTCCCGCTACGACGCTATAAACGCTATTTAGAACCTTGATTTTATCTAATTTAATCTCAAGTACTAAAACTTGCAATTTAAATCCACTTTTAATTTGTTTCTTTGTGTTGTCACCATTATTTTTTATTTTAAAATAAGTCTGTAGGCATAATTTCACTAATGAGAATTAGGAATTAAAAGCTGAGTAAAATATATAAAGAAATTATTTCTTGCTTATTTTTATGGAGTTACAATTTAGAAATGTAATTTATGCGTTGATGTAATCAAGCAACTTATATTGTTGCTTCTCCATGAATACTACTTTGATACCCAGCTTAATGAAAAAAAGTATCAATAATAAATAAATGTATAATCGTATTAAATACGAAGTCTTATATTATGAGCACTAGAAGGGACTCAAAATGAAATAAGTACTTTTTAAATTAATTTGGTATACATGACAGATTTGCATGTTTTAAAAGCTAATTGAAAATTGGAAAACCAGAATAAAAAAATGAACAAAATAAAAGTAATAATTAAATCTACAAAATAAATACAACAAACACACATGAACCATTGAAATTTAAACAATTTTAACAGTCAATCAGCAAGAAAAAAATATTGTAAGCCTCTAAATTTGGACGTTAAGAAAAACTGATGTAGAAAAAAAAAAATCAACGAAGAACATTTGTTCTTCACTTTTCGTTAAAAGATAAAAAAAAAAAAAAAAAACTTAGAACTTTTGTTGAGGCTTGCTATATATTGAAAGAGCTATATCCATTTTTGCTGGTTTCATGTTTTAAATTATTTGTTTACTAATTATATTTGTTCTGAAAACAATTCACGATTCAAATGTATTAATAAAAAGTAATGAAGTGATCAACATATATTCTTTGTTAGAATTGCAGTTGATATTTTTTAGAATTTGATCTTTCCAAAATCAATGAAGGAAATAAAAATGAAATAAAGAATCTGATTTAATATTAAAACATATAATATTTATTATCATTCAATTTCTTACTTAATTAATATTGTATGAATCACAAAACCTTAGCAAATATACCAAGAGCTTTTAATAAAGATAAAGTTAGTATAAAGTGCAAAAATATTCTCTTATCGCTTAATATGTGTGCTCTCAAAATAGCACTCCAAAGATTTTAACCCTTTTTATCAAAAAATAATGTTAAATAAAGGAGTATTTTAATTTAGTAAAACTATACGCTGTTGAGCTGCTCAAAGGATATTTGTGCAACAGTTTATTTTTGCATAATGTGATTTTTCAAGCCTTTCTGGTTTATTTAAGACCAAATTCCAAAACCTCCACTAAGCCACAGGCCACAACAAACAAAAACCCTACAATTGTAGCAAAACATGGTGGAAGAGAAGGAGGCGACAATTGAAACAGAAACAGAAAGAAACTGGGCACATCTTCTACCGGAACTTTTCTCTCTCGTCGTGAAAAATCTCTTCGACATCTCCGATTTCGTTCGATGCCGAGCAGTTTGCAAGACTTGGTGTCTCTCTTCCTCCATCTCAGACCTTCCCCAACAATTCCCTTGGATTGTCAAGGTTAGCGAGGGACCCAATCTAGAGTTCTACTCCATCGCTTTAAAAAAACTATACACCATCCGTGGTCGTTGCTCCTCTGACAAGAGCCTTCTTGGATCTACCGGTAGTTATATGCTCACCAAACAATATGGTAAACCTGATAGTTACTCTCTTCTGAATCCCGTTAGCAATAGCGAGGTTCCTCTCCCTGTTCTACATGTTTGTAATCTAATTTGGTTTCCAAGGATGTTTACTTGGTATAATCCTCCGAGTTTTCAACGTGACGACTATGTGTTCAACACTGAGATGGAAAGATTGGACGGCTGTAAACTCGGTGATGATTGGTGGAACATCATTAGAGCTGGTGGACGTGGGTCTCAATACCGATGTTACTATTTTAAGGATTTGTTTTTCAGGGTTGATAGTTATAATGAGTTTACAAAAGTTATGGATAGTAGTAGTCATAAAGAGCTCTATGACATACCTCCACCAAAATATAAAAAAACTTATGAGAAGTTGTTAAGAGGTCCTTACCTTGTTGAGTCTTGTGGAGAGATTTTGAGTGTTTCTCATAATCATTCCTATGGATGGACAACTTTTAAATTTTCTATTCACCGTCTCGAATTTGGTAATGGAAAAAGGAATCCATGTTGGGTCGAGCTTAGCAGCATTGGAGACCGAATATTGTTCTTTGAAATTACTGAAACTTTTGGTCGCGGTTTCTCACTCAGAGTGAGTGATTTTACTGAGTTCAAAGGAAACTGCATCTACTTCATAAATAGATTACAAGCACTTCAGTCAGGTTATCTTCATATGTATGACATAGAGAATAGTAAAACAATACTTATCGATACCCCTTTTGCGCCTTTCGATCTGGAAAACCACATTACTTGGTTTATGCCTACTTTAAAACTTATCTAACATCAATGCATTTTAAGATAATTGTAAAGGGATTTTGTTCTACTTGGCCGCTTTCCCTTTCTGTTATTAGGGCCTGATATTGTTATTTAGCTTTTGAGCATAGATATACTCTTATTCAGAACTTAAGGGTTACTTAATGTAAGGCAATGATTATTTATCAAGAATGATCATAGTGGATGTTGAATTAATTTTACTGGAATTTTGTGTGTGCTAATTTTGACTAGTTTTTGTTCTAGTTTGCAGTTGTTTGTGTCAAACTTTACAGATAATAATTTTTGCAGGGAAAATTTCTTAAGTAATGCTCTTTGCTTTTCTGTTATAATTTGAGCTGTCATATATATTGTGACTTTTCTGATCCCAGATGTATTGGGAGTAAAAAATGCATTGATGGGTAGGTAATAAATGATGGAATTTGGCAAATCTGTGTACATATTTTATAGGGTTTAGTTTTTCAAAAATATTTTAGAGGGTTTAGAGTACCTTTTGGCGTATTCAGCAGTGGAAATATAGAGCATTTGAGGCTTCTATGACATGTTTAAAGTTTTGATGCAATTTTGAATCACTTTTGATATTTTTTTTTAGAATAGTGTTCCGACCAATAACAGCTGAATTGGTTGAAGTCTACTTCGCTCATCTTATTGGGCCTTATTGGGCCTCGAAGCCTACTTCGCTGCAGCAGCATAGCAGTACTAATCTCATCGATTGAATTAACACCTTGTTTGGATGGAGAGGAGAGAAAGGGAGAGAATGAAAAGAAAATAAATTTTTTTCTCGAATTGTGTTTGGTTGACAAAATTATGTCGGAGATGAATGATACAGGAGGTAAAAGGTTTAACATTGCATGATTATAATTAATAAAATCGATTTCACTTCTGATCTGGCGTGTAACGGATGGAAAAATATTTTGTTGCAAATATTTTCAGAGAAAATAACACAAATGTCTAACCCTATATCTTATCACATATTGCAGTCAACGAATTTCTCATTAACCTTCTAAATATTAATTAACCAAACAAGAAATAATTAGAGAAGGAAAGTTAAATTTATTTTTTCTTATTAATTATCCAAACATGAAAAGATTTAAATATGTTAATCTTCCTTTCTAATTCATTCATTCATTCTCTTTTATTCTTCACCTCCCCTCCCTTAATTTCTCTACTCTCCATCCAAACAATGTGTAAGAGTATTGATAATTTGATAGGGATGTAAAAAAAAAAACTATTTGTCAAAATAAAAAACTTTGTTTTTTTTAATACTACAAATGAAAAATTCGGTCTAGATCATCTATGATTGTTGGATCTTCTAAGAACATGACGAGGAAGCTAAACATGCTCTTGATTATCCATGGCAATAATGAATTCAGATCCCTAAAGTAACTTAAATTTTGAAATTGGATTCGAACCGTCCGATTTACTCTGGTACGAATATTAAAGTGGCTTCATACATTTTATCTCGGATCGTATTAGTCTATATTCTGATCGGACAGTCCGGATCTAAATTCAAAATTTGACTACTTTAGTGGATCCGGACCCGTAAATGATTGTGCTTTGCTATTTTTCTTTCTTATTATAACCACAAATTTTACGCGCTGATTATCAAATTAATGCTGTGTCCTTTAAAATTTTGTTTGTACGTATCTACCAAAATTAGATTACTAATATGCCCCTGGAATCTTATTATATATTTGTTATACCAAAATTAGTGCTTTGTTATTGAAGCGGCTATTGGAGGTTAATTATGCTTCTATTTCTGTTTACAGTTTACCCCTTCTTTTTTTTTCTCAAATTACATCCTTCTAAGTAATGTTTTTTTTTTAAATCTTGGAAGTGGCTCCCAAGTCCTTCTAAGTATTGTTACTGTACGGTGAGATAGAATCATAGAACTGTTTTTAGCCGAAATTTTTATTAATATCCAAAATTAATAAATAATTTACAAATCTACATCTTGATGCATTAGATTTCGAAATCTGTCCAAACCGGAGATTAAATTTCCGGTTTCATACAAATTTTCCGCAAAAAAAAATTCCGATTCTAGGCAGTCCGAAACCGGAGATTAAATTCCCGGTTCTAAGAACCGGAGATTAAATCTCTGGTTCTAAGCTCTTTTTTTTAATTAAACAGAATAGAGGCATTTGAACCAAATAGAAGAATCCAAATATAGAAGAATCCAAAACAGTTCTAAGCTTTTTTAACTCAAAATTGTCGGAGTCTTTTTTGTATTTTCAAATATAAGAGAATCCAAATATTTTATGTATTTATCTAGAAGTGACTTTTGAACCGGGATCAATAACTCAGATTCAAAATATTTTTATTTTTTTCCAATAACACAAAAAAATATTTTAATTTTTCTTACAGCTGCAAAAAATCTGGTCTGAAAAATGTTGATCTGAATTATTTGTCGCAGTCTTTCTAATAAATCAAATTATTTAGTATTACATCTATTTTTAAAGAAATATATAAAATATTTCTAATATTTCAATACAAAAAAGAATAAATTATAAACATTTCTGTTTAATTAAAAAAAACTTAGAACCGGGGATTAATTCACCGGTTCTTAGAACCGGGAATTTGATCTCCGGTTTCGGACTGCCTAGAATCTGAATTTTTTTTTGCGGAAAGTTCGTACGAAACCGGAAATTTAATCTCCGGTTTGGACAGATTTCAAAATTCCTATGCATGGGTTTGGATATTAATAAAAATTTCGGTGTTTTTAGCTTTTTTTTTTTTTTTTTGTTATCTGTTTTTAGCCTTTCAAGTTGAGTTTCTAGACTGTTATATATGAATGTATAACGTTAAGAAATTTTTTTCTGTGATTTATATTTGATGTTTCTGAGGAAAAATAGGGGTCCAGTCTTTATATTTAATGTGAACAACGCTTATTTAATTTCAAAAAAAAATGTTTATTAAATACGGTCTACTTGAAGGTTTAAGATTTTAACCCTTTTTATCAAAAACTAATGTTAAATAAAGGAGTATTTTAATTTAGTAAAAACCATACGCTGTTGTGCTGCTCAAATGGTATTTGTGCAAAAACTAATGTCATCTCTTCTCTTCTCTTCTAAGCTGTCCTCTTCGGATGTCGGTTTTAGCACAATCAGGTATTGACAGTAGCTTTGATTAAATTGGCTTGGCTTTTGCTTTTTATTTGGTTTGGCTTGATAAATAACATCAAAGAATTTTCTTTTGCTGGTAGTTTGCTAATGGAAATCAGATAACTGAGTGAAATGTTTTAAGAATTTAAGTTCATTTATGTGATAAATATGTAGGTAGGAACAACATAGTTTTAATTTATCAAAAATGTTCTCCTCTATCAAAATCCAAGATGACCATTTATACTTAATTACAACTAAATGAGTACACAAACCTTGATAAATTAAGTTAGCAAACAAGAAGTTTGTTACACTTGAAAATTTGAATTTGTTTAGGTCTTATCTTGTTTAAGCACCTGCACAGTGACATTGGAGAGCAAAAAGTAAAACATGGTGGAGGAGATGAAGGCGGCAATTGAAACCGAAACGGAAAGAAACTGGGCGGACCTTTTGCCGGAACTTTTCTCTCTCATCCTGAAAAAACTCCCCGAAATCTCCAATTTTGTCCGATGCCGAGCAGTTTGCAAGACTTGGCGTCTCTCTTCCTCTGTCTCAGACCTTCCACCACAATTCCCTTGGATTGTCAAGGTTAGCGAGGGACCTGATCTAGAGTTCTACTCCATTGCTTTAAAAAATCTATACACCATCCATGCTCACTGCCTCTCTGGCAAGAGACACTTTGGATCTACCAGTGGTAATATGCTCACCGGACAATTTGGTAATTCCGATACTTTCTCTCTTCTGAATCCCCTTAGCAATAGCGAGGTTTCTCTCCCTGTTCTAAATGAATGTGATTTGTTTATGTTACCACACATATTTTCTTGGTATAATCCTCTTAGTTTTCGAAGTGACGACTATGTGTTCATCACTGAGTGTGAAGGATCGGTCGTCGGCTGTAAACCCGGTGATGATAGGTGGAACATCATTAGACCTGTACACGGGTCTCAATACCACTGTTACTATTTTAAAGATTTGTTTTTCAGGGTTGATAGTTATACTGGGTTTACAAAAATTATGGATATTAGTAGCCATAAAGAGCTCTATGACGTACCACCAACCAAATATGGAAAAAATTCCAACATATCCTTCAGAGGTCCTTACCTTGTCGAGTCTTGTGGAGAGATTTTGAGTGTTTGTCATAATCAATCAAATAAATGGATGGATTTTAAATTTTCTATTCACCGTCTCGAATTTGGCAATGGAAAAAGGAATCCTTGTTGGGTCGAGCTTAGCAGCATTGGAGACCGAATATTGTTCTTTGAAATTGCGGTACCTTGTGGTCGTGGTTTCTGGCTCAGAGCGAGTGATTTTACTGGGCTCAAAGGAAACTGCATCTACTTCATAAATAGGCTACATGCAATTCGTTCAGGTTACGTACATATGTATGACATAGAAAATAGCGAAACAATACTTATCGATACCCCTTTCGCCCCTTTCGATCTGAAAAACCACATTACTTGGTTTATGCCCACTTTAAACCTCATCTGACATCAATGCATTTTAAGATAATTTTAAAGAGAATATGGTCCTCTTTACCACTACTCCTGGCCATTTTTTTTTAAAACCCTTGGCAGCCACTGCCAAGTACGCTTCTCCTGACATTTCTTTCCTTTTTGTTATTCTTAGGACCTGATGTTGTTGTTTAGCTTTTGAGTATAGATATACTCTTATTCAGAACTTAAGGGTTACTTAATGTAAGGCAATGATTTGTCAAGAATGATCATAGTGGATGTTGAATTAATTTTAATGGAATTTTTGTGTGCTTTTCACTAGTTTTTTTTCTAGTTTGCAGTTGTTTGTGTCAAACTTCACAGATATATAATAAGAAAGAAGATTTCTTAATTAATGTTCTTTGCTTTTTTTTTTTGTTATATGAGCTGTTATGGTGACTTTTCTGATTCCAGATGTATTGGGAATTTCACTTGCAATGATGGATAGGTAGTAGATGATGGAATTTGGCATATGTGTATACAAATTTTAGAGGGTTTAGAGGATTAGAGATTTGGCGTGCTCATTTTGGGACTTCTTGGGAATAATAGCTTTGACCAGGCAACACGGCCCATGCATGGACATTGCTTATCTTTTTGGGCTTTATTGGGCCTTCAAGCCTACTTCGCTGCCGCAGCGTAGCAGTATTGATATTAATACGGATGTACTACAAAATTCCCCCACCAAATTAAGTCGTAATTTGGGGATATTTGGAGTGAACTAAAAGTTCATGGCTGCTCACAAGCCAATTGAAGTTGTGCAATTACCATCCTCCGTTGAAAATTAACCTATGTTATAAACTCCAAGGCAATAGATATCAGGTTGACCTTGGAAAGAAAGACCAGATTGATACATCATAAAGAAAATTAAACTGAGGCTAAACATGGAATCCATATCCTCGACGGTACCGTAAAAGATTCCCTTTTACAATTAGCTATTTACGGTTTGAGATTAACTCTCAGCCGCTTTGGGATTCAGGCTGACTGAGGGGGCAGTATTATTGGGCTTTGAGATTCGTGCCAATTTCGGTCCAGATCAAGTAATTGTAAAAGATTCCCTATTACGGTACCGTCGGTGATATGAATTCGCTAAACATGATCCACATCAAAGAAAATTAAAGTTAGACTAAACCTATGTTCATCACTACTTCCGCACTATGAATTCATATCTTTATTTTTAATGTTCAATCAAATCAAATTAAGTGATTGTTTACTTTTGAATTGTCCAAAATGAATCAATTAATTTTCTACTTATCTAAAGAATAAAAATATATGAAAAATGTAAAAGTTGGCCATTAAATACATTCTTCATATGCAGGTCATTAAATACATTCTTCATATGCAGGTCATGTTGAACAATTTGGGTTGACTGTTTTTACTTTAAATATAAAGATACAAATTCCTAATACATACCAATGTGCGCTATGTATTTTACTGTAGCCTTTTTTGTGTTTTTGTATAATTTTCTATATAGTTTAGAACAAAATGTTATGAGTATCGTAAAACCGACCTCATTCACGGCATAAAAGTTTTATATGATTGACCTCTATTCACACTTGTACCTCATAATTTGAAGGTGTAGCTTTGCCCCTGATAATCTCACTCAAGAGAATAAATAAGAATGCAAATATGCCACATTTGGACAATATGTTTCGTTTTAGGTTCCAAGCTGAAATTGTGAAAGACAAATAAATGGTCATTCATTTAGGGCATGTTCGACTGCCAGGCGAAAATGGGAATGGGCCTGGATTCGGGTCCAATTTGAATGGCCAAAACACTGTGCGAGTGGGAAAAAAAATTCACTCTGAGTGAATTTTTTTTTTTCCACAGAAACAGTGACAGCCGAACAAGCCCTTAATCTATGTTGAACTTGTACAATGCTAAAAGAAGGAAAAGACAAATGGAGATCAAAATTTGTAACAATTTGGTCGGAGATGGAATGCACATGCTCCTTAAATATTCGGGCGGATTCTAATTCAGAATGTTTGAATCTAATTTAAACATAAATATTATCACAAGTTTACAGTACACTCACTTTATGAGTGGCTTGATTACGGTGGTGTACCTATTATTTCCGACATTTTTATTAATATCCAAAGTTTAATACAAATTATTAATTATGCCCAGAGTTGTAAACTTTTGCTAAAAATACCCAAACCGGCCAGAAAATGGCCGGTTTACTCCCCCCCTAAACCGGCCATTTTCTGGCTGGTTTACTCTTTTTTTTTTTTTTAAAACCCGCAAAACCTCCATAAAAGGGCACCCCCTCCCTCTGGATGAAGGCACACAGCCCGAGGCAGCAGCGCACTGTTAAGGTAAATTTTTTTTTTATTATTTTTTTTTTATTTTTATTTTATAGAATAATTAATTATATTATTAAAAAATTTAAATTTAATTAAAAAAAACCCTAAACCCTATAACCCTATAACCCTATAATACTATAACCCTAAACCCTATAACCCTAAACCCTAAACCTAAAACCCAAAACCCTATAACCCTAAACCCAAAACCCAAAACCCTATAACCCAAAACCATATAACCCTATAACCCTAAACCCTAAACCCTAAACCCTATAACCCTATAACCCTAAACCCTAAACCCTATAAGCCTAAAACCCTAAACCCTATAACCCTATAACCCTATAACCCTAAACCCTATACCCAAAACCCAAAACCCTATAACCCTATAAGCCTATAACCCTATACTCTATACCCTATACCCTATACCCTATACAAATGTGTCAATTGTTTACTATTTAGTAATCTGTCAATTGTTTACTATTTAGTTATCTGATAAATGTTTACCATTTAGTAACCTGACAATGTTTACCATTTTCTAAAACGTAGTTTCTTTACCATGGCCTTTATTTCATTACATTATGGTGGGAAGATGCTTAATAGTACACAAGGGGCGTATTACAACAAAGATGCAGCTCATTCATTAATGATTCCATATGACATCATGCCAGGTGTTGCTCAGTTCAGAGCCGTAGCCTGGGCGTTTGGTCCATGCATTGCGGCGTTCCAGTACCTGAGACCAGTGATCACCATCGATGCCTGCTTCTTGTCTTGGCGATATGAGGGGAGGCTTTTGATAGCTTGCGGCTACGATGCCGAGAACCAATTGTTGCCTATTGCATTTGCAATTGTACGGCAGGAGGATACTGAGAATTGGGGTTTTTTCTTGCAGTGGTTGAGGAATGAAGTGCTCGGCCCGTGTAAATTTGTATGTGTCATATCGAACCAGCACAGGGGGATCAAAGCTGCACTGACAGCTGAATACGGATGGCCTCCCGAGCTTTTTGTGCACAGGTATTGTATGCAGCATGTTGCTGACAACCTAGTCAAGAACTGTGGAGGAGACAAATGGTACGGATGGAGGTTCAGGGAAGGAGCAAAGAGAAAGAAGCCGAGAAGGTTAAAAGAGATGTTCGAAGAGTTTGCTCATGTATGTCTAACTTATAACATTTCGTTTAATTATTTTATAAAATTTTTATGAAAATGAAATAACACCCCTTTGTTTTTGTGCAGCTAAATCCGCAGTGTAATGCATATTTGAATAGAGTGGGCAAAGTACATCCTAATGATGTGATGGAGCCGTCCAATTATGAGAAGATTTTCCAAACCTATGATGGAGGATACCGGTTTGGTATTATAACAACAAACGGCTCCGAGTCGCTCAACAATGTCTTCCGAACGAGTCGTAGATTGCTTGTTTGTGCCATAGTGGAGGATACGTTCTACACGTGCAACAGATGGTTTGTTCAGCGGCGTCAGCGAGCAATGGAATTACAAGACAAGGGACAGGTTCTGTCTGACTGAGTTTTGCAGAAGATCAGAAAACGTTGGGAGAAAGCTGGAAAAATGCGGTTGGTGCGTTACACGCAGGGCCAAGGTCAGTACCAAGTTTCATCCCCAAATGAGTACGTTCCTTGCACCTGTAGCGACATGGGCAACATGGAACCCACTCACAGGGAGTTCATGTATATTGTGACGCGCGGTCCCGACAGACAAATGGAATGCACTTGCAGAGGTATCCAATTAACTTCTATTCCGTGCGCTCATGTCTTAGCTGTTTGCCGTGACCGAAACTGGCAAGAGGACGACTTTGTTGCAGACTGATATAAAACACCCTATCTTGTCAGTACTTGGAACCATGTGTTCTCTCCAATTGGCAATATGGGAGACTGGCCTCCTAATGTTGGAGACAGAATCCTTCCAAGTAGTGGTTGGATTAGGAAGGAGAGGCGAAAACACATCCTTCATGTAATGACGATGGATGAAATGGAAGGTAGACGAAGGGGACATCAGGCTCGCCGTTCGACTTCCGATAGGCAACGAAGAGGTATGTAACATTCATCCAAAATTATTTTTCTTTTCAATTTATACCAACTTACTAAGTAACACATGCAAATGCAGAGGCAAGAAACGCAGCAAATGCGGCAGAAAATGAGCGAGTAATGGCGTCGGGAAGTGGGTCCGGAGGGTCACGGCGTAGCACAGCTACGAGCCGTTTAGATGCAGCTGCTATGTATACCGAAGCAATGGAAGAGGCGGTTGGGGTTCAAGGGGAGCCATCTGTGATCCAACCGAGGAGGTCCACTACTAGACGCACAACAAGGGCATCTACAAGCCAAGCAGGGACATCTGGAACCCAAGCCGGGCCATCTACTGAGCAACCAGAGCCACCTGCTAGGCCATCTCGTAAGTCATCTTTCGCAAGTGGTTTACTTCGGGAATTTAGACGTGGTAGTAATAGGTGATTTATATGCATGTTGTAAAAATTGTGTGGACTCTATTTGCAATTTGTGTGTACTTTATTATTTTGTACGGAACGACAATAAGTAATGAAATTAATTAATACTCAAATAAATTACAACATACTTCATCTAACTACAATAAAATACTATTTTTTAGAACCAAACTCCAGATGGTGCCCTTTTATGGAGGTTTTGCGGGTTTTAAAAAAAAAAAAAAAGAGTAAACCGGCCAGAAAATGGCCGGTTAGGGGGGAGTAAACCGGCCATTTTCTGGCCGGTTTGGGTATTTTTAGCAGAAGTTTGGAACTCTAGGCATAATTAATAATTTGTATTAAACTTTGGATATTAATAAAAATGTCGGCTATTATTTCATGACAGATTAGAACAGACGACTTAAAATCTCATTCTACTCCATGAGATATGAATTCAGATCCAGTGAAGTAACTCAAAAATTAGATTTTGGACAGTCTTATTCGAATCCATGATCATCCATCTAAAGTGAAGCGCACGCATCTCAAGCGACATATTCGAATCCCAAAACGATCTCGAGTGACGCATTTGATTCGGACGGTCCTTGTCCAAAACCCAAAAATTAAGTTACTTTAGGGGATCCGGACCCATGAGATATTGTACTAAATCTGAATTCTATATATGCCACTTTTTGACAACATGTGCCGTGTTAGGTTCAAAACTGTGAAAAGGCAAATAATGAAAATGATTGATTGTACAATGCTAAAAAGGAAAAGACTTCCAGGCTGGATAGGTTGAAGAATCCTGATCCTATGAGGTAACACAATATTTCAATTTAGATCCGGTATATCCGATAAGATTTCAAACCAATTTAGTCTAAGGTATGGGTGAAAATACGGATGAGATAGTGGTAAAATCATATTCGTATCCGTTTTTATTTTTCGGATACAGATCGGATATTAGACTGATACGGATACAGATTGGATATCCATTTTTCAATACTATTATTTATTAAAAATATTAAAATTCATAATAATTATCTAATCATAATGATGAATAACCTAATTTTTTCATAATATATATTAAATTATTTGGTATATATCTACCTTCAGATACAAATAATTAAAATTTAAAATCATATCCGTATTTGTATCCGTCCGGATATTCGGATATCGGATATCCGTATCTAATGTGGATTCTGATTGGACGGTCTTCGGATCTTAACATAAATATTCCGTTACCTCAGAGGATATGAATTCAGACAGGGATAGTTATGAACTTAGCCTTGAATATTAAACCGAAAGATGATAGAGATGTAAAAGTCATCATCAGTAATTAATTTTCTACCATGATTGACAAAAGGAAAAAGCATTGCGCCGAAATATTATCCTTCCAAACAGAATTAATGTCTTTTTCCTATGCACTTTACCTTCAGATAACAAACCTACACTGGTTGGATTTCATAGTGCCAATCTAACTTGCATTATTCCCATTTTGGGGCCCAAGATGTGAACAAGATTTAAAAAAAAAAAAATAAGGAAAGCAAAAACACTTGAGGGCAAGAATAAACAAATAACAGATTATAAGGGTGCTTGTGCTGGTGCTGGGACATGATGCTTTTGTATGTACCAATTAAATATGCACCTTTATTTGTTTTCATACTAGAGATAAGAGAACTTTCTCTTTTATGGCCAAAAACACAGATTGAATTGTGCTGGAGCCTCTCATTGCTTGCACCTTTTTAAACCATGCACATAAATAAAGCACATGAGCTGATGGGCATGGCCACTCTTATTAATTTTTCAAATTCTAAAAAATTAGATCAATTTTGAGCCCCATTTTAGGAATTTGGTGGACAAAAATATCTTTTGTTGAGAAATATAGACCTGATAAGATGCTACCTTTTTAAGATATATAAATGATGTTGCACAGTGTTGGTGTCCGTGTCGGAACTAACCGACACGGACACGGTACCAACTAATTAACAAACTGCTCTGGTGACAACCTATTTAAAACTTTTTTGCTTGGTTTAATGATTATGTTAAATTTAAAGTCACAAAAGTGTAGGTCCATTATCAAACACCCAATTGAACTGGAAGGGCGAAATAAAAGAAAATTTAAAATAAATATCGATCTGAAAACTGTAAAGTTCTATTGCTTTTATTTATGTTATAAAAAAGTTTCAATACTAGATGGCAAAAGCTTAAACATTTATTTGTGGCTTTTTCAAAGGGAGAGAAAAAAATTCAAGTGGCATACAAATAATATATATTTTTCTAAAGAGTGAGTCTATGGTGTTATGCATATCACGGGTTGGTCCTTAATACGGATCAATATTTTTATTTTTAAAATTCTAATGGTCGATCCGAACCGTTCAACATGATCTCCATATGAATCTGTATTTGCAGACCGAATTTTATATTTTTTAAAAAAAATTTACTATTTTTTAGAAATTTTTTACTAATTTTTAAGATAAGTAGAAAATCACTTGATCTTAAAATTCTGGACTATCCAAAAACAGTTATTTTCTACCTATCTTACAAAATAGTACAAAAATTCTAAAAAATATAAAATTCGGTCTGCAAGTACATATTCATATGAAAGTCATATTGAACGGTTCGGATCGACCGATAGAATTTTGAAAACAAAAATATTAATCCGTATTACGGACCAAATCGTAATATGCACAGTATCATAGACTCGTTCTTTTCTAAATCATCTTCACTCGGCAGGCAAATTAAGGAAATTTGCACATTAAGGCAAATAGAGATATGAGGGAGAAAAAAATTGGATTGAAACACAGATTAATTTGATTATTCTCTTGTATATTCACACAAAACTGGTACAGCCTTCCCATCCTTTGATATTATCTTGGACTGCATTACCTCAGATCTTGAGTTTAAAATTTTAACCGTCCGATCGGAATCAGGACCAATCCGATCGAAACCTGTAATACACATGGCCTTTAATAATTGTGCCAATACGAATTAGACTGTCAAAATTTCTTTTGCAACAACTCAAAGTTTAAATTACGGCAGACAATGATATAAATTTATGACAAGGGTCATCTATTATTAACTAAAGAGTTTTTTTTGCCAAAATTTTTATTAATATCCAAAAAAAATTCGAATTCTACATCCTATTTGACAAGATTTCGAAAAATACTCAAACCGCAGTTTTAATTCATGGTTTTAGGCCCCAAAGTGCAAATTTAATTTACAGTTTTAGGTCCCAAAAATACAAATTTAATTTACGGTTTTAGCCCTCTCAAAACCGCATAACAAATTCACGGTTTCGTAAAACCGCAAATTAAAATTGTGGTTTAGATCTCAAAATAGATTTTTTGCATGAAATCGGAAATTAAGTTCACGGTGTTAGGTTTTTTTATTTTTTTAATTAAACAAAAATGTTATAATTTATTTATTTTTTCTATTGAAATATTAGAAATAATTTATATATTTCTTTGAAAATAGATGGAACACTATATAATTTGATTTATTAGAAAGACTGCGACAAATAATCTGGATCAACATTTTTCAGGCCGGACTTTTTGTGGCTGTAAGAAAAATTAAAATATTTTTTGAGTGTTATTGGAAAAGAATAAAAATATTTTGAATCTGAGTTATTGATTCTGGTTCAAAAGTCACTTATAGATAAATATAAAAAATATTGTGGCCCTTCTATCTTTGAAAAAGTAATAATTTTGTGAGATGAATAAATATTGTGGTTTTTAAAACCGTGAATTAAATTCTCGGTTTTAAGATTAAAACCGCAATAATTTTTTTCCGATTTTCTGAAACTGTGGATTTGTTCTGCTGTTTTGAAGGGGCTAAAACCATGGATTAAATTTGCGGTAAGTTAGTCCAAAACCATGAAATAAAATTACAGTTTAGGTATTTTTCGAAATCTTGTCAAATATGGTGTAGAATTCGAAATTTATTATTTTTTTGGATATTAATAAAAAATTTGTGTGTTTTTTTTTAATAAAGTTTGTATGTCAAGCCACTCAACTATTTAATATCAATAAAAAATTATCTCTTATAGGTTTCGAACCTGTTTCACACAGAGAATATTATCTTTGACACTAGACTAAAAGCTAGTTCTCATTTAACCGGAGAGTTAGCTCAGATAGAACTTCCTAACATTCAATGTTTTAATTTAAGAAATTATATTATGATTTGATGGTCTAGAGCTGAGTAATAGCGTAATCTTGCCATTATAATGATGACAACAGTAGTGGGAGACTCGAAGTGTCAATTAGGTGGCTTAGCCATCCATACACGTTAAACATTAGGCTTGATTTATTATACGCCTCTCAATTATAAAAATTAGGCTTAATTTATTATATCTCAATTATAATCGATTTTTATGTAAATAATTAAGGCAAATTCTTCTATGGGCATAAGGACCTATTTGTAAAATGAGTATATTTTCATTTTCAAAGTTCAAACAGTCGATCCGACCGTTCAACATTTTCTCCATATTACAATGTACTTCGAGGTCAAATTTTACATTTTTTTGAATTTTTTTACTATTTATTAAGATGGGTATAAAATTCAATGGTTTGAATTTGACTAGTTTTGTAAAATACTTAATAAATAGTAAAAAAATTCAGAAAAATGTAAAATTTCACCTCCAAGTACATTCTAATATAGAGATAATGTTGAACGGTCGGATCGACTGTTTGAACTTTAAAAATAAAAATATGCTCATTTTACAAATAGGTCCTTATGCCCATAGAAGCATCCCTCAATAATTAAATATATCACGGGGTTACATCTTCAAACTCAACAAATAATGTAACCAATTACGGTTAATAAAATAGAAGCACAACTCTTATTTTTACTCAAAAGAAAAAATTATAATCGAATTTTCTATTTCTCCCTCAACCCTTTAGATTATTATATTAAACCCCTAAGCTAAAAAAAATATCTTTATTATTTACAGTTTCTGATGCAAATATTAAATTAACAGTTTTGTTGTCTAAAGATTATTGTTCTCAAATCATTTCTAGTACAAATATTAAATTTTGAATATGCGAAATTGTTATCGGATTCAACATAAATACAATCCTAAACTGACAAGTTTAAACCAAATTTTCCAAAAAAAATACCTCTCAGAATAAATATGCAGCTTTTTCAGAACTAATATTCCAATAAACGGTATATATGTGAAACCCAAAAATACTAAAGGCAATCTGAACACCACCTTTATGGCTTTATTCAGTGCCATCGATCTCGTGTGGTGTTTGTTATCTGTAAAGAAAGCTGCATTATTTGTTTGTTTATGTATATATTTTGAATCTCTGATGAACGATGAGGAAAAGACACTGCCTTTTCTTTGTAAAGTTATCTGCTTTTTACCAGCTTTTTGTTTGTGCTGCTGCCAATTTTAAGATTTCTAATCATTTCATCCATGTTCTCTCGTTTCTGATAACAAGGCCAATTAAAGCCGGAATCCTCAGTACTTAGTAATTATTTATCTTAAATTGTGATGAGTAATCCTTGAGAATTGAATTGGACTAAATTCAGAGGCGGATTCAGGATTTCGGTCAGGAGTAGGTACAAAATGTACACATTTTCAAATTTCAAATTTATACATGAAAAAAAATTGCAGTTTATACGAAATTGGCATGAAAAAAATAGATACAATTATTTATCTATAGTTTTAAAAACATAATTTGATTATTTATGTTGAAATTTATTTAAAAGTCAGAGTTTAAAACAAGTTTTATATTTATTTTCTTTTTAACACATGAGATATTATAACATGTTTTTGCATAAGCTTGTTTTGAACTACAAAAATAGAAAAAAATGATAAAAAAAAAATAATTTGTCAAAAATAATGTTAAGACAAATTATTACACTCAACAAATTGGTCTATTATCTGAGGTAGTGCCCTGTGGTTATTCCCTGATTGATTGGCTCGAATTTTTCGAAAAAAATCTATTTTGTTTTAGAAAAATAAGAAATGTTTTATATAATTTTAATTTGTAAGAAATTTTTAATAAGACAAAGAACAAGACTCAAATATTCACTAATATAAATAATATAGAATTAAAATTAAACTACAGTATTTTAAATTGAATGAATAAAAACTAATCGCAATGCAATGTGTTAAGCTCTAGATTGATTGAGCTCTATAGCACTTGCGGTTCCTGATCAAAATTGAAACAAAACACTTAAAATAAACATTAATTTAGATATGGCCCAATATAAAAACCAAAAGCGAGCCCATTGAATTAAATTGTTAATGTTGGGCCCACGTGTCATATTCTTCTCTTTTTTTTTTGTCTCATTTCTTTCTATGAACAAGATAACATATTTTTCTTCATTTTCCCTAAATTTTTCCCTGATTTTTCTCCATTTATGGTGCAGATCTCAGGTGGACCGTGTTTATTTTCTACTGGACCAGGAGTAGACACTAACATTGTTCAGGAGTAGACACTAACATATAATGCTAGTATATCTCCAAAAAAATTCATAATCTAAGGGTAGGCACTTGACTACCCCTGGACCACTTTGAATTCGCCCCTGACTAAATTTAATTCGATGTCAGGTTAGAGTCATCAGATGCACAATAACTTTAAGATTCATTCGGATCAAGTGTGCATAAATCTCAATGTGAATTGAACAGTTTCGACCGAGCATCAAAATAAATTAATCTTGATAGAGATTAGACAGCTCCGATCGAGCATTAGACCAAATTTATTCTGATATCCATCGGACTGCTTCACTCCTTTGCATAACTCTTTTTTTCTTAATTTAATAAAATTCAGTAGACAAAGTCCGCTAAAAAAACAAAAACTTTGATGCATTCACAGTTTTATTTATTTTGACAAAGATCAATATTGATAATATTTTGAAGATGTCAGATAAAAAGAGCAAAAAATCTATGTACTTCGTGAGTGATGCATGTACATGAAATTTTTTAAAGTTTCGAATTCATTTAGCACATGATCAAGTGGTCAAAAAATGAACATTTTATAAGTTATTTTTGAAATTATTTTATGTATTTATTTTTTTCATTTTTCATCATTTTTTTACTACTTAATCATGTACTAAATGAATTTGAAACTTTAAAAATTTTACATGTACATACATCACTCACAAAATACATGAATTTTAACAATTTAAATTCATAATTCGAAATCAATCCGATAATTTTTTGAAAATGTACTCACTAACTTCTCTTGATGTGCATTCCACACTCTGTTTTTGGTCGAACTAAAAAAATGTGGAGCTGCAACTGACTTCTTTCACGCGCTTTATTTATTTATTTTTTTTTTTTGTGAGTTGACGCGCTTTATTTATTCCATGTAGCCAACTCTTGATGAGTCAATTCTGACAAAATCCAGATGCAGAGGTTTTTGATGCAGAGTAGATACACATAGCCCCAAAAGAAATAGCATGAAAATGGAAATAATCTGTCGTTTTGGTGTCTTGCATTGCCGACATTTTTATAATATCCAAAGTTTATTAGAAATTAATTAATATACTCAGATCCGCTCAATTATTTTCTGACCGGTACCCAATTTAATTT
Source organism: Carex parvula (assembly GCA_025461045.1). Taxonomy (NCBI): domain Eukaryota; kingdom Viridiplantae; phylum Streptophyta; class Magnoliopsida; order Poales; family Cyperaceae; genus Carex; species Carex parvula. The sequence goes on from JAJGRW010000472.1 coordinate 402,408, forward strand.
ATTACTGACCAGAAAATAGCCGGTACCCAAAACATTTTTTTATTATTTTTTTTAGGAGGGACACAGCATAGTTAGTTAGTAGAAAAAGTCGTAGGAAACTCGGATTGAAGTTTGCACTCGGTTTGGCTAAGTTCAAACAAATGCATTTGGTTGGATGCGTGTGTTACATCGGTTGCATCATTGATGTTTTTGTAATGAAACATCGATGTTTTATTAGCCGGATAGTGCTAAAAAACATCGGTGCATCCCTGATATTTTTGTAATGAAACATCGATATTTTATTATACTTAGCATTGACAATTAAGCAGGATAGTGCTAAAAAAATATTGGTGCGTCGCTGATTTTTTGCAATGAAACATCGATGCACTTCTGCCGTCGTTAGGCCGTACATAAAGCATCGGTGCGTCATCGATGTTTTTGCACGAAAGCATAGTTTTTTTTTTTTAACTTTAAACGGCCATAACTTTGGCTACGAAACTCGGATTTGTGCGTATGACCCCAATTCGGAAAGCTTGGGATGAGACGGGGGCAATGGAGTGCTGGGGGTCACCCTCAGAATTGCAAAAAAAAATATCGTTCAGTGCCTCAAAAATTGAGTTGAAGTTTTTTATCACCAGTAGACACACAACAACCCATATACGGCTAGTGACAGTGTCGTGTGCAGCATAGTAAAATTGTTAAAGTTAGTACCTCGAAAAAAAATATAGTTTTGTGTTCACATGCGGCTAGTGAATTTAATTTGACGATAACCAGCATTCTAAAATTGAGTATCTTTCATTTTGTAATATTGTAATTTTGCATATTTAAGTATAATTTAACGTAATTTAGTGTAACTTAGCATAATTTAACATAATTTCAAGTAATTTAGCGTATTTTTGTTTAAATATGCTAATTATATATCAAAAGAAGTAATCTAACAAATATTTAAAAAAAATTGAATTTTTAATGTTAGATTTCAGCATCTTGCTCTCATAGTTCTCTAAAAAAAATTTGGGTACCGGTCATTATATGACTGGTAGCGTATTAAAATTATTTTGAGAATTGTCTGACCGGTAATGGATTAAATTGGATACCGATCAGAAAATAGCCGGTATGAGTATTTTTATAACTTCTCAGCGGATCTGAGTATATTTATTAATTTCTATTAACTTTGAATATTAATAAAAATGTCGGTTTGCATTGGATGGTGCTTAAAACATATCTTCGTACGAAAGTTATAGTATTTCACTATTTTGTCGTATTTTGCTACGGATTTAAAATTCAAACAAAAAATACACAACAATAAAAACAAATTAGTTAAATATTTTAATTTTTAACAATATTTTCTTTTTTATAATTTCTTTTTTTTTACAATGAAATGAACTATTTTGTATTTACTTCTCTGTTAAATAGGAATGTAATCAAAGGTACTAAATATTTTAGTGAGTAAATATATTAATTATTTTATTATTTTGTTGTCAATTAATTGATTGTATATCAATATTCATATGAAGAAATTGTTAGGAGAGAATCAGAGTAGCGATTTTTCAGAGAACTAAATTCAGATTTCAACACAATAAACACCAATACATTGTAACATAAAATCACAAGTACATAATTTTTTTTTATCTTAACTATTTAAAATCCAACGAATTAAATCACAGCCTTTAACGAATTAACTATTTTTTAAGTATGTAGAAAGTCGCTACTTCCGGATGGTTCAAACTTCAGAATCTTTAGATCAAGTGATTTGCTACCTATCTATAATAAGAGTAGAACTAGGATGTTCCTAAGTTCACCAAACCCCTTTGTGAACTCAACTCTAAAACCCATCGGATTGACTTCAAACGACCAATCCAAACGGTTGAAATCCTTCTATCTTACGAGTGATGCATCTACATGTGAAAATTTTAACATTTTAAATTAGTTTGCATAGAGTCAAGTGGTCAAAAAGCGTCCAAAAACTAAATGCATTAAAATTAATTTATAAACCTTTTAATTTTGACCACTTGACTTTATACTAAATTAATTTGAAAGTTTAAAATTTTCGCATGTAGACGCATCACTCATAAGGTAGAAGGATTTCAACGGTTTGGATTCGTCGTTTGAAGCCAATTCAATAGATTTTAGAGTTGAGTTCACAAAGGGGCTTGTTGAACTTAGGAACACTCTAGTTCTACTCTCTATAATAATAACAAAAGAAATACTAAAAAATGTAAAAATTGATATTTAAGTACATTTTCATATGAAAATTATGTTGACCGATTCAAATTCGAATCTATTGTATATAGATACGCATAGTAGTCTCACTCCAAAGTACAAATCAATATTTTCATGTTGTACAAGAGAGATATATATCATAGTATGCAAATGCAACCAACCATTGCATCATGAAAGAGAACACTGAATAATATTTGTTAGAGTTGATACACAGGAAATAGCATGAAAAAAGGAAATATGTAACCTGTCGCTTTGGAGTCTTGCGGTACGTGCTAAAAACTTATTTAATGCTTGACTTAAAATATGGATCCAAGTCTGACAAGCCAGTCCCTGTCTCACCCACTTCCACTTGGCTTCGCAGTCGGCTCGTATCTATATATATTTATATTATATTTTTGAGGTAATAGTTGGGTCCTATATGGACCACCTCTTTTGTTCCTAATTGTAAATCATGGTTTGATCATCTGAACAAAGTAGATAATATCACTATCATTTTCCTTTTTTTTTTTTTCTTTTTTGCCAACTAATTAATATCATTTTGAATGGAGGAACCAGAATGAAGATTTTTTTAATTAAATATTTATTTTTGCGGGAAAGAAAGGACAGATTTTGTTTTCCGAAAAACAAATAGAATGATGGGCTGTTCGAAAGTATTAAGGTTCTTTAAGACTTAATTTGCATTTTTTTAGGTTCTGCTTAATTTTGTCGAACGCCGGTTTCTTAGTGCAAATTAAAATTACTTCCTTTAGCTTCCTTTTGTTCAGATCTTAAATTATCTTTACCCTTTTCTTTAGCTCCATTAGCTTTCACCTAAGTATTAAAACAACTGAACATCAGTTCCTTAGTGCTCCTTAAGCTCTTAATCATTCATTCTTAATTCCTTGTTGTCGAACAGCCCCGATGTGATTTCAACATGGGCAACTGGGTCGGACCGCACAATCAATGCAATTTCACCATTTTTTCCTCTCTGCCGCAATAGCACAACAAACAAGTGGAATCGTATCAATAGTGCGATTCGACCCAGCTGTCCATCGGAACGGAATTAGAAACTTTAGATTGGAGATACTGAAACGTAAAATGTAAAATGTTTAATTCAAGTTTTCACAATTACAATATAAAATATCACTAGATTACAAATACATATTTGATATTTTGCGAAGACAGTTGAACTATGTAAACATTTAAAAAAAATCAATTAAAATTTGATATAGTTCAGATTTTGATCTTTATCAATATCATCTAGCTATAAGCGACATTATTTCCTTCTGTGGTTCAAATAATACTAAAAAAATACTAAAAAAATGTAAAAATTAACATTTAAGTACATTTTTATATGAAGATTATGTTGACCGGTTCAAATAGATTGTTTAGACATTGAAAATAAAAAAATGGTATCATAAAAAAATAAACAAAAAAATAGATATGAATCCGCATAGTAGTCTCACTCCAATTACTACAATAATGGGACAGTATCCACGAGAGCCGAGAGATACTGTCGGTATACCCTCGTGGATACTCCCGTAGCTAGTAAAAAAAGTACTTTTATGTCAGTATACCCTCACGGATAATCATTTTTTATCTTCACGAATACTGTTCTGTTATTGTAATGAATTACACTATCAATATTTTCATGTTGTACAAGAGTGAGATCATATATAGTATGCAAATGCAACCATTGCATCATATGAAAGAGAGCACTGAATAATATTTTGAATGTGAGTAAAACAGTAAAAGGTCAAGGAAGTGTGCAGTTGCAACAGACTAAAACTGAGCTCGTGCTGCCTTCATTCACGCGCTTTTTTTATTCCATCTAGCTACCATACTGTTAGAGTAAATTCTGACAAAATTCAGAACCCCACTGGAAATATCATCAAAAAGGAAATAGTCTGTCGCTTTGGAGTCTTGCGCTGCTAAAAACCTATTTTAATGCTTTGCTTAAAAAAGATCCAAGTCTGGTCGTGTTTGTATTATCAATTTTTGTGAGGTATATAACAGTTGCTGTCGTATAAGGACCACCTCTGTTGTTCCAAATTGTACATCATGATTTTTGATCATCTCAACCAAGTATATATATATATATATATAGGACAGTGCTACGCGTATATAAGGGCCCCTCCGTGCTACGGCTCACTTTTTGTGTTTTCAAAATCCTAACGGTTGATCCGAACCGTTCAACATGATTTCTATATGAATATGTACTTGCAAACTAAATTTTACATTTTTTAGAATTTTTTTGCTATTTATTAAGCCACTTTGAAAATCGCCCTAATTTGTACACAACAGTAAACTTTTCTGGACCATTGGATCAGCGATTTTCAAAGTGGCTTAATAAATAGTAAAAAAATTCTAAAAAATGTAAAATTTGGTTTGCAAGTACATATTCATACGGAGATCATGTTGAACGGTTCGATCGACCGTTAGGATTTTGAAAACTCAAAAAGTGAGCCGTAGCACGGAGGGAAGGAATGTATTTTTGTCATTTAATCACCATCATTTTCCTATATTTATATCATTTAATCACTATCATTTTCCATCGAGGGAAGGAATGTATGTAACAAAAAATAATTCGCGTACGGACACAAAAAAAATACATGACATGACAATGTTGAGCTTAACTCCAAAATATATCAAATTAGCTTCAAACGATTGATTCAAACTGTTAAAAGCAATCTACTTCATGAGTGATGCATTTAATACAAAATTTGTAAATTTAAATTAATATAGTTTAAAGTCAATCGGTTAAAAAAATGATAAAAAATGAATGCATTAAAATTAATTTTTTTTTAGTAAAATTGATGGTCAAGTCACTCAATTGTTTTAATATGCACAAGGGATCCTCCATCAGAATTTCAAATTAACTTATAAACTGTTTTTTTTTATGCTGGACTTTATACTAAATTAACACAAATTCTTATAAATTTTGTATGTAAACGCATTACTCGTGAAATAAATCGGTTTCAACAGTTCAGATTCGTTGTATAAAACAAATTCAATAGATTTTGAAATTAACCTTACCAAATTTTATGATGAGCTTAAAGAACATTATGTTCTTTAATCCATACCTGCTAAAATAACAAAATTCATATAATATAGAGTGAAATCTCAAAATTATCATAACTGTGTGACGATCGCTTGGACGCACAATCGGAAATAGATATTAGGGTAAAGGGGATTAAACTCATTTTTTCTTTTAAATTTTTAATTTTTATAAAAGTTATTATTATTAATTCTTCTAGTAAAATAAAATTACTTGATACTTATTTATTCGGTTTTTCAATTTCAATTTTTTTTCTCTCGTGTTTGTCTGGAACTGTCTAATCAGAATCCAGACTAATCCAGTGCAGGATGGAATATACAAATTCTTTTTAATATTTGTGTAAATTTTGATCGGACGGTCGAGATCTAAACAGAAATATTATGTTGAGATATGAATTGCTGAGATGATTCCACTTTGGAAATTGGCCTCTCATTTAATGAACTTGGAAGGAATAAGTAGACTTTTACTTGCACACGGCAGTCGGCACGGTGAGAACATGAGATAAAGGTCCGAATTCCCTGCCTCTCAGGAAATATAGTGCGCCATTAATTCATTACTCCGTTCAGAAATTTTGTCTCTTCCCGTTTGGCGTTTGAATCTTTAATTCAAAGTCAAAAGTAAGCAATACATAAAAAGCTAACATTTCAGTTGATTTCAACCGAATAATTAATTATGGATAAGGGGGTGAATATGATTAGTTTAATTGTGATAATTAAAAGTTAACACGTTTATATATAGTCCGTTAGATTGAAATGAAGATCTTAAATTGTACTTGTAAAGAAAAAGAAGTTGCCACTAGAACATGCTTCAATATTGAAATGACGATCTTAAATTGTACTTTAAAAAAAGAAAGAACATTTGTAACGTCAAGTCAATGCTTCTACGACTACGAGAGGTGTTCATGTTGTAGGCCATGACATGACTGAGAAATTCATCCATTAAAATTCTCCGCGATACATTTGACCAGTGTTGTAACAAATAGTCAAATAGTCAAATAGCACGCGTAACGCGTTGTTAATTAGATGGATACGGTATCATGGACTTTGCCTTGTTCCTTAACTTGATAATGGCTCTTAAAGATCACTTGAGTGTAGGTCCGATGGCCCTACTCTGGTTTGATGGATTTAATCACCGTCGATTTATTTTAAAATTCGTGCAGAACGCTTTAAACTTTGTGTGTATCTGTTTCAATTTTCGTGCACACAAATCTTAAATTAGATCAGACGGTCATCATGCTCGTTGAACTTAAAAGTAGGTCCGATAGTCATTGGACCTACTCCGTTCTCCTTAAAGATAGCCAATTGTATTTTATTTTGCTAAAAATATTAAGATTTATGATAGAATAATTTATTTTAACCGAAATAATTATCAGGGTGGGGTCAAATTTCTGAGTGAGAGATAATTTTATCATTACTTTGAATATTAAGTTTTTTTTTTTCAAGAACAATATATAGAAATATAAGCATATTTTGGAAGAAAAAAAAAATTTGAGGGGTGCACAAAATTCTATAACCTTTTGAAATCTAAGTATAATTTTATAATTATTTTTAAAGAAGGCACAAAATAAAAGTACAATTCTTGAAAAAATGTTTGAGCCAAAGGAAGACAACTCATTTTAATGTGCCAGGAAAATAAAAGAATATATATATATATATATATATATATATATAGAGAGAGAGAGAGAGAGAGAGAATGGCTAATATACAAACGTTTGTTCCTGGGCTCAAGAACACGATTTGGTTCTCCGATTTTCAAAGTCCAAACAGTCAATCCAAACCATTAGATATTCAATCTATATTAAAATGTGCTTGGAGACCAAATTTTACATTTTTTGGAATTTTTTTACTATTTATTAAGCTGGTTTGAAAGCCGCTGTTTTTCAATGCTGCAGAAATTTAATAAAAACAGCGGTTTTCAAACCAGCTTAATAAATAGTAAAAAAATTCCAAAAAATGTAAAATTTGGTCTCCACGGCACATTTTAATATATATTGAATATCTAACGGTTTGGATCGACTGTTTGGACTTTGAAAATCGGAGAATCTAAACGTTTGTTCCTGAGCCTAGGAACAAACGTTTGTATATTAGCCATTATCTATAAATATATATATATATATAGAGAGAATGGCTAATATCCAAAAAATGTAAAATTTGGTCTCCAAGTAGATTTTAATATAGATTAAACATCTAACAGTTTAGATTTGTTGTTTGGACTTTGAAAATCGGAGAACCAAATCGTTTGTTCCTGAGCCCAGGAACAAACGTTTGTATATTAGCCATTCTATATATATATATATATATATATATATAAGAAGGGATTGATTTTGTTTCTGAAAATAAACTGAAAGTGAAAGGATATTGATAGTTTCAATATTCCATGTTTTTAAACATGATTGTGATATAAGTTCTAATACCTTTTTAATCCTGTTATTAAATCGTTGACTTGACTTCTTTCGTAACAATCACTCTTTATAACAACGAACGCATTATTAATATTATTAATATAAAAACTAGCTTTATAAGTTAAGTCAAAGTCGAAACAGTGGATCCGAACCGTTCAATATGATCTCTATATTAAAATGTGCTTCGAGATCAAATTTTATATTTTTTTGAATTTTTTTATCAAGTATTTTACAAAACTGTTGTTTTTTAGTTCTCCAGAATTGTCTAAAAACAACAGTTTTGTAAAAATACTTAATAAATAGTAAACAAATTCAAAAAAATATAAAATTTGATCTTCAAGCACATTTTAATATAGAAATCGTGTTGAACGGGTTGGATCGATTGTTTGGACTTTGAAAATCATAAAAATAAATTGTTAAAAGATGTTGTAACTTACAAATGTTACAAGTGAAGCCCTCCCCTTAATTATAAAGACTGTTGTAGCAATTTATGACTTTTATCTGTTTAGAATCCAAGAAAGAAATAACCTATAAACTCTTTCTTTGATATGCTCCCACAGAAAATGAATCTCTTTGATTTATTTTTCTATGTCATTTTTATCTCAATTTGATTAAATTATGATCAACTGTTGTATATTGTAGAGTTAATTTATCGTTGGTCGTTTTCGTGGTCGTGTCCTAAGTTGCGATATTCCTAGATTATTTTAATGGCGATTCCAACTCTTGTATGATAGGAACGGAATACACTTAAAGACAATAATTCGCACGATCTGAATAACTCCATTTCAATTTGATTTACTTTAATTAATTTCTGAAAATATATCTAACAATCTAGGGATTGCAAAGTATCAAAGTCTCACTATGATTTCTAATTAACCTTTCATTCAAATCATGGATTATCAAAGTCCAAACAGCCTACTAACATCTTCAAAAATTGACAACAGCTGCCAAATTTGAACAACCTACTAACTAACATCACACATAAAAGTTCAGTTGAGAGCCTTTGAAGGCAATTCTAGCAAAGTAACAAGGGACGGCGATGTTTGCTTTATAATTAGAAATCACATCCTACCGGTCTTTCCTTCCACTTACACTATTGGATAGGTTGGTATATGAATATGATGGAAATAAATCAGTTGAAATTCCGAGATCGGGTATTGTTCACCCTGAAATTCCTGCAATCTGAAATTCAGCTATTGAATTTTTTTCGAGAACGCATCTCGAAACAACTGATTTGTTTCTTGCACACATCTCGGAACAGTTCAATGGCTAGATTCGGATTGCAGGGATTTCAGGGTGAACAGTACCGACCTCGGATTTCAGCAGATTCGGATCCGCTGGATATGCTGTAAGAATATTCATAGTACATGTTGTCTGAGTTTATGGTAATACGCATATGACATGTTGGTATGTATTATGAATTAATATTTTTGTTTTTAAAGTTTAAACAGTCGATTTTAACCGTTCAACATGATATCTACATATGATATTGTACTTGCTGTCTAAATTAAACAATTTATTAATTAAGTGATTTTCTAAATATCTAAGAAAACAGTACATATATTATAAAAAAAATTAAAAATTAAAAATTTAAAATGCAGCTACATTTTCGTACGAAGAATATGTTGAATGAATTGAATTGGATCAACCGTTTGAATTTCAAAAATAAAGATAATGATTCTTATATAGGTGGACTCTTTCTTTGCATTTGACAAATGAATTAAAAAAAAAAGGTATATTCTATTTTTTTTGTTTATAATATTGATTCTTGACAGTAGTGAAGTAGATGAAGTAGTGTTAAATAAATAATTAAATTGTTCTTATGTATTATGTTAACCAGTGATATCATAAAAACAAAAACTGTCAAAGTCATAAAATTGGATGATTTAACTTTACATAATCTATGAAGGTGTTTTTTTTTAACTTTACTTCATGTTAATTAATCACTTTAAAACACTTTCCATTTGATGCATTAAAGTACATAAAATACTTCACTTATCAAACACCCCTCCTAGCAAAATCTGGTTTCTTCAGATACCGCTCCACAGTAGGGTATTTATAAAATTAAAAAATGCCATACCGAAACAAAATCTGGTTTCTTCAGATACCATAATACCTACTAGCAAAAAATCTCTAAAGCAATAAATTATTTTTCCGGTTTTTTATTTCTTAAATCTCTCAGGAATAAAAAAAAAATTTCGGTTCATTCTATACAATCTATCCTGAATTATTTCCTACCTCATGATCGCGATACAGGGGGGACCCTTGATGTCAAATCAACGAGATAGATTTACTCGTTTGTACCACAAACTCAAGGTCAAGCCCGCCAGCCAGGTACCGGATAACCGGACCATGTAGAATGAGATCTGAATCGTCTTTTTATTCTGACACGAATCTCCAAGCGGAACCCTGTATTTTCCAAATAGGCTTCGAACAGCGGTCGCTTACTGACGAAGGATCCTCACTCCACTAACTTTGCTTTCATCTTCTCAGTACAACACTAAACCATTTGTAGCGGGTCCTTTTCATCTCACACAACAACCCGCTACACTTTAATCAGGTATAATGAAACAGAAGTTGTACCATTGAGCACAAAGTTTTCGACAAGTTGCTTGCTCTTCCCGAGCTCACCTTTTTCCCTTCTTTCTTTTATCCCTTGCTCCAACCTCGTTTGCTCTCCTCAATTTCTTTATTCCCAATTACAGAAATTCCCAAAAGCAGAGAAAGAGAAAAAGCTTAACGCGAGAAGTTGCTTAATTAAAGAGAAACTATGGGAAGCGGGAGGTCCAGATGGAAGTTCTCTTTCCACCGCTCTTCTCCTTCCACCACGACCACCTCCTCCCCTTGCTCCTCCACCTCCTTCAAATCCGACACTCCGCCTGAGTTTCTCTGCCCTGTCTCAGGTTCCCTCATGGCCGATCCAGTTATACTCCCCACAGGTCACACCTTCGAGCGCGCTTGTATCGAGGTTTGCTCCGAGTTCTCCTTCTCGCCTCCCTCCATCTCGCCGCCTCTCGACCTCTCATCCTCTTCTCCGCCTCCTTTGATCTCCAACGCGGCGCTGAAAACCGCGATTGCTAATTGGTGCGATCGGTCGGGTCTCCCTCGCCCCACTCCTCTTTCTACAAACTCTGCAAGAGATATCGTGTTGCAACTCATGCCTCCTGATCATCGGGTAGAAGTTAAGGAGACCGTTGAGAGGAAATTGAACAAGCCCCTCTCTGTTCGTACAAGAGCAGAGAATTCGGTTGTAAGTTCAAATTCTGGTCTCAGTTTGAGCTCAAATTCGCAGTTGTCTTCTCATTCTTCTTCCACTTCATCCTCTTCCTTCTACCCCTCCTTCGAAGCTCCTAAAGAGGAATCAACTAATCTGGAGATTTCAGAAGTTTCTCATGAGTTAATCCCTAATCAATCAAGCAATCCTTCTACTTCAGGCCCATCTGACTCCTTAGAAGACGAGATTTTACTCAAACTGACAGACAATGAGTCTGATCCCATTGATCAAGACACAGCAACAGTTGAAGCCATGGTTTCTCTTCGACAAGCAACTAGAGAGAACCGTGATCGTCGTCTCTCTCTCTGCACTGCACGGCTTCTTGCCTCTCTTCGTCAGACACTCCACTCACGCGATCCCACTGTTCTTACCAATGCAGCTGCTGCTGTAGTGAATCTATCTATTGAACCGGAGAACAAGGTCCCCATTGTACGATCAGGTGCAGTTCCTCCTCTCATTGATATTCTGAAACATGGTTCCAGTGAGGCACGAGAACACGCAGCGGGTGCTCTGTTCAGTCTAGCAGTTGAGGAGGAAAACCGTGCTCCAATTGGTGTTCTAGGTGCCATCCCACCTTTGATCCAGCTATTCTGTCACCGATCTGACGGAGCAGATCGTGTCAGGCACGATGCGGGTCGGGCACTGTATCATCTCACTCTTATGGAGACGAACCGGAGTAAAGTAGCAAGGATTTCAGGTGCTGTTAAAAGAGTACTTTCTATTGCTACCTCTGCAGATGAATCTAGGGTTATTAGAAAATTCGCTATGATGCTTGTATGCAACCTTGCGGGATGCACTGAAGGTAGAGCGGCATTATTGGACAGTGGCGCGGTAGTAACAGTGGTTGAGTTAATAAAACAAGGGTTTGAGGATGAGTACAGCATAGCTGCATTATATGGAATGAGCAAATTGGGTTTGAGGTTTAGAGGCTTGGCGAAAGCGGCTGGAGTGGAGGAGGTGTTGGCCGGAGTGGTGGATGCAGGAGAGGGGGTGAGACGGGATATGGTGAGGAAGGTGGTACAGACGGTTCAAGGGGCCGATACCAGTAAGGGGTTGGTTGGTACAGACTGGTATGAATGGAACGATGATATTTTAGAGATAGATGATGATAGCATTGTTTCCTTGGGGGTGGGGGCATTTCCACAGCAGCGTAGAGAGGTACGAACTGAGTCTGGTTCGGTTTCAACCAAGTTTTGATTGTCTAATTGGCTTGTTTAGGTTTTTTAAGTGTTTGTTTTGTTAAGTATGTGTATATGGTGTTGCTTATGTTCTTTTTGGTTTTTGATTAAACACTTAAAAAAAATTGGAATCAAGTAAATGGTTCTCTTGTATTGTTCAGATGTTTCTATTTTTGGAGAGTAGTACTAGAAATCATAGAGTAGCAAAAACATGGTAAGAACTAAGAACAACATGCTCCGTAAATTTCGTAGGTCAATGCATTTTTTTTCACTGTGTTTGATAATGATTAACTACACGTAAGTCAAATTAACCTTTGCAATCATGTGAGAATTAGTTCTTTTGCAATTGAATTATTAGGGTTGGTGGTTGGCCTAAGCTACTGCTTTAGGCCAAAGAAGTTGGTATACATTGATTTTCTCAACTTGTCCTGGCTTAGACTTTAGATTGAATTTTAGAGCACAGCTGTAAATTGTTTCTACAAACGAATATGTTTTGTTTTGGCATAATCTTGTGTGGCGGCTGCAATTGTTTTGCAAGGAGGGACAGTTCTAGATTTTTATGTTGTTTGGCAGTTAGCTGGGTTCATTATTAATTGTCTCAAGTGTGTTATGGAATTTAGTCAAAGTGAGTTGTTAATGTCAGGGATTTAAAGGTGAAAGAGTTTAAATAGAGTTGTAGACTTGTAGTTGCAATTGTACTTTTTAATTGCAACAACAAATGTCAGTGTCTTCTTGTGAAGACTATATATATCTTTTCTTTTTTCAGTTTATTAGTCTTTCCTATTTTTATGTACTCTTTCATTACCTTATTGTTTGAGACAATGAGTTGAATCCCCGGTGTCCGTCCTTTATGATTCGTGCTATTATATAACAAATGGACTGGGTTCGAACAACTCACTGTTTCAGATACCTAAGTTGGTCAATTAGATTCTCACATTATAGTTTTTTAAGACGTGCACTTGTATAAATGTATTCCGTTACAACACCTAAACTACAACAACGATAATTTGATGTACTAGCTTGAAAAATTGAGCAAGGAGATGAAAGTGATATAATTCTTCAAAATAGTATTGATTTACTTATTTCTTAATTAATTTATACTTTATCTAACTTCGACTTCATCTTCCAATAGACGAATGGACTCATGAAGTTTGTCATGCATAAATGTACATATGCATATTTCATTTAAAAAACCAGTAATTTTCTCTATGAGAGCTCGTAAGTTTGAAACTCGATTTTTTATATTTTTATATAAATAATGAAAATTTAAAGACTACTTCATTTTTGTTTAAATACACACGCATGCCGCATAGAAACAAAGAAATAATAGAAGAGCAGAAGACATCAGTTTATTGCATAATTGGACCGAGCTCAGCATCACCAAATAATAGTAATAATAAATGACACAGCTAATTTGGGCCCAACAGGCCCATAATGCACCATTGGAAAAATGAAGACTGGGGGTAAGCCGGTTTCTAAGTGCTAAGAAAGCGAAAGAGGCATTTTAGTCCCACATTAATTTCTATCCTAACTCAGCGTTATCCTTGTTATATAAGTAGACATGTTGGGTGTGTAGCAAACTCGTGGAGCTGCGTGGTGAGCACAAAGCGAACTATTCTTTCGCCTTTTACTAAAGAATACCGTGTGCTCTCCACTTTTAAGCAGCATACTTCAATTTTTATAGGGTGCTTCTCTCTTTAGAGTTAGCCCCAACAAATTTGATAGTTATAAAACTTTTAACGGAATTTATTTTTTAGTGAATATTTATTTAGTGAAGTTAACTTGTAAATTTACATGAATCTTTAGAGCACAACTACAATTTGTTTCTATAAACGAAGAATGCTTTGTTTTGGATTAATCTTGTGTGGCGGCTGCAATGTGGGACATAGATGGTAGATTTTATTATTTTATGTTCTTTGGCAGTTAGCTGGGTTTATGTAGTTTAGTCAAAAGTTGTTAATGTAGGGATTTAAAGGTAGACTTGTAGACTTGTAGTTGCATTGTACTTTTTAATTGCAAAAAAGGCTGTCAATGTCTTTTTGTGAAGACTATATTTCTTTTTTCAGTTTAGTAGTCTTTCCTATTTCCTTGAATCCCCGGGGTCCCTTTAAGATTCGTGCTATTATATAACAAATGTACTGGGTTCGAACTCACTGCTTCAGGTACCTTAGGTGATTTAAATTTATTAAAGTTGGGACCGTTTTGTTTACCAAATTAGAATATGTTTTTGAGTTTTGATTCGCAGATTGGCACTGGACATGAAATCCCGTAGTATGCAATTTTGGATTCGTAGATATCTCACAATTACATTTTTTTAATTAAAAATAATTAAATTATATAGTAACTATTTCTCTCAAGCCAACAAAATCTCATCTTTAGACAAAATTATATGATTGTTGATATATATATAAAGGATTAAAATTATAGGAAAGGCAAGAATCTTCCAGACTTCCATTCACAGCTCTGTAGTTATATCAGACGCGCTTTGGTTTACTGCTTCCTAAAAACACTGATACACTTAGATTTTACGTCTCCAGCCAACCCACACTGATACCGCAAATTGTTCCAGCATTTGACAGAACAGAGAAGGTTTCAATCCACTAGCTAAAATGGAGGATTTTTTTCGAAATAAAAAATTTAGTTCTTCGGAGAAAACATTAATCCTTGCCATATATTTGTTCGAAAAATGATGAAATCGTACTATTGGTACAGTTTTATTAGTCTGTCTTTAGTGGTACTGCACTATTAATATGGTTCCATCTATTTTTTAACAAAAAATAATTAATTTATTTTTTGAAGATTTGTTTTTTTATTTAATATCAAAACAGAAAAATCAAACTGGAGTAGTAGTATTTATGTTTTGGTTTTTTCGAGCAGTGAGCACCAGCTAAATATACTTCTTGTGCAAGGCATGTAGATAAAGGAAGCTTCCACCGAGGCCAATTTTGGAATCTCTCCATTTACTCTTTTACCTTTTGTCAAATTAATTTCACGCATGACCGAAAAATACGTGCGCTTTTCGTACAAAAAGCGGATCAACTGAGTACAGATGATAAATGGAGATCTCCAGTATATTCTAGACGGAGAGAAAAGTAACAACAGACAACAGCTAGAAAGTACAAAGTTAAGGCAATTCCGGTTTTTTTTGTATCAGCTGTTACACGGCAATTCCAGTCAAAGCCAGAATCCCCAGCCCCAGGTATACTATTCCATTCTATCCTTTATTTACCAGTATCTATTATATATACCCCAGGTTTACTGTTTCTTCTACCTCAAAACAATCACATTTCTTCTCTTTCTCTCTCACGCACACACAAGTAAATTAAATCAAGCAATCAACGTTGATGGGATTAATGATCTCCAGTGAAAACATCAAGTGCTCGTCTGTGGCTGACCGGCCGACGGTGCGTATAATCACACCCGACGGGTCTCTCCGAGAATTCACCACTCCTGTCTCAGCCTCCGACCCGTTTCTTAATGCCGGCGAAACCCATTTCCTCTGCAACTCTGATACTCTCTATTTCGATTCGGTGATAACAGCTGTGGGCCCCACCGAGTTGCTCCAACCGGGACAGATGTACTTCATGCTGCCTATTTCCATGTTGGGTAATGTTCTGTCTGGCATCGATATGGCGGCCTTGGCAGTGAAGGCGAGCTCTGCATTGACACAGTCTAAATCAAGGAGGCGTACCAGTACCAGTACCAGTAGTGGTACAAGGAGGGTATGGGTGGCACCGGATTCAGTTCAATTGAATGAGAATAAGGATGCTTCCAATAATGCAAAGTTGAATCAAAGGATTAATGAAAATACAGTGATGGTTAGTGGGACCAGATCGTCAGTTGCAGCGACCGCACCTGTTAAGGCGGTGAAGAAGACACGTACTCTGGGTAGGAAGGTGCCAAGGGCTCTGAGTAGACAACTTAGCATTATAATGGAGGTGGTTGAATGAACCGATGAACCAGAGAATAAATGAGGACACCTTGCGGGCTAGCGGGTCCCGGCTGCCAGTTGCTCGTAGGCCGGCCAGGAGTGGGTTGACAAGCAACAGGAGGCCTTGGGTTGTCCGGAAGCGACTGAGCACCACCGACGAAACGGGTTAATATGTTGAGTGCTTTTTTCATGTTGGTGCTGATATGAGTTCTAGATTTATCACTAATTATTTCTTGTACCAGAAAGCCTATGTTGTTGGATTTATGGTACAATCAATAATTTCAGTTATTTTTGGATATCTGTAAATATAATTCTAACCTGATTCATGATATATTTTCTTTTTGTCGATTTTTTGTTTCGTATATGCTTGACAATTTGTACAATGTGAGTTCATAATAGTTGAATAGGAGATCCGAAACATCAAATTTTGAGAACCTGAAGATTTTACTGATAGTTTTATTTGAGAACCTAACTATATATAATTCTAACCTGACAATTTTGAGCTCCTTCAACAACTATTGAAAATAACATAATAGTGTGTTATTCGGGTTAAAAATGAATTATTAATCATATTTACATTATATTACATTTTATTAAAAAAAGAACATAATAGAGATTATTATTATTTATATTACTTATTTATCATATTTACATTATATTGCAATAATTAATCATAATAATAAAAAATATTATTACTTATAATGATGAATTGATGATAACATACAATAAGTTTGTTAGGGTTTTAGTACATTGATGATCTTATGAGTTGGTCATAAGCTATTGCACTCACTATTGCTTGTTTCTCGTAAAACCGAAACAGGAACTAATCATCATAAACAAATTAAGAACTGCTCGTCATTAGGGGTGGCAAAAAAGCTCGTACCTCGTGGCTCGATCGTGACTCGCTCGCTAACAGCTCGTTCGTTACTGGACCGAGCTGTTAACGAGCCAGCTCGCCACTAGCTCGGTTCAGAATTAACGAGTTCAAGCTAGGGCCTAGCTTGCTCATCAGCTCGCGAGCTAGCTCGGCTAGCATCAATTTGTGAATTTGTCTGATTTTGTGTACATTTTATACTATCTAGCTCGGTCCAGCTCGGTTCCGTTCGATTCAAAAAGTGTGTAGAATTTATTTTCTTCTTAAAATAAGATCCAACCAAAACCCAGCGAGCCAGCTCGTTACGATTTCAAACTGGACTTTTAGCTCGGGTGCCAAAGGTCCAACTCGCCCGATTCAGAATTAACGAGCTGAGCTAGGGCCTAGCTCGGCCCGAGCCAGCTCGTTGACAGCCCTACTCGTCATAAAATAATAAATCCATAAGCCTGTTTACCAATTGACGAAAAATCTCAAACTAGATCTTTGTGTATTGGTGGAGGTTTTTGTGTGGAAAAATTTCCAAGAAATATCCAATACATTGGACTGGGGCTAAATCCGAAATAACATGTTGGACTGGGCCTTAAATTTAGGCTGAATCTAGAAACTCCCAATTTAACTTGAACCTATAAAAGCAAGGCGTTCTTGTATTGGGCTGGCCCATTTATAGGCACCTTTGACAATTTGTCCAGACCGAACGCCCCTATTTGACCATCTCGTCATACCATACGTCAGCAGTTGGGACTTGGGAGACTCCGTAATTCCGTATATTGTAGATGGATCCAGAAAATTCCAACAATTAAACAAACCCGATGCAGCTATCCGTAGATCTTAACAGAGGAGTTTCGACTTCATACAGAGCAATAACTCTAGATGTTCTGTTTTGATTCTATAATAAGTGCGCTGCATGAAGCTAAATCTGCTCTGTTAAAACCTTTACCCGGATGGTTCTCTGAACGCGGTTATACCACCACAACTTTCTTTTCTTGTAGTGAAAGAAAAACTTCGCCGACAGGAAGGAGCAAAACTATAAATACAAGATGAAGAGAGAGCGCAAACAACCAGAAAAATATCCAAACTTGCGAGAAAAGAAACAAAGAAGAAAGAAGAAATGGGAGGAGGCACAGAAGCTTTTCTTGATCTAGGAGCACATTGCGAACAAGAGGATTGCAAACAGCTCGATTTTCTTCCCTTCACCTGTGATGGTTGCCAAATGGTACCAATTTTAATTTAACATGTTTACTGTTTGTAAATTGCAATTTACAATTCTAAAGACAATTTTTTTGTTGGTTTGATTTCTGAAAGGTGTTTTGCTTGGAGCATAGAACATACAAAGCGCACAGCTGTCCGAAATCAGAGCATAAGAGCAGAACAGTGGTGATATGTGAGACATGCTCCATGTCTATAGAAAAGAAATTTGGGGAAGAGGAGAAAGCCGTTTTGACCCGGCATGAGAGATCAGGCAGTTGTGACCCAGCAAAGAAACAGAAACCGCGGTGCCCCGTCAAGCGTTGCAAGGAGGTGTTAACCTTCTCTAATTGCAACACGTGCAAAAAATGTAACTTGAAGGTTTGCCTGAAGCACCGCTTCCCGTCTGATCACCTGTGCAAAGGTGCTGCCGTTGCCGGTGCCAAGTTACCAATTAGAATGCCGGTGAGAAATTCGAATGGTCTGGATTGCAGGGAGAAAGGAGGGTTGCCATCGCCACCTCCATCTGTTAAAGCATATTGACTGGGGCTGGGGATTCCATTTGTTTACGTGTGTGCATTGTTATTTTGTGACTACAAATGTACAATACAATACTATTAGAAATGGAAAAAACTGCTTTTGGAAATAAAATAAAAGAAAAGAAAAGAAAAAGGGAATTTATTAGTTGCTCTGCAATACCAGCATACAACCAATCATTAAAGGGAATTTATTAGTTGCTCTGTAGAACTTCTACCAGTAGCACATAACTCGCCTACATTTACCAGCATACAACCAATCATTAAAGACAATATGACAAATTTTATTATAATTCTCAATTATTACATAGTTTTTACTATCCTTGCCTCCATTTTTGTAAGTTCACACTAGTCTAAGCCAAACTTAAACTGTGCTTGATGATATAGCAAACATAAATCTAATCAATCTATGAAACTGGTACATCCAGCTCAAACAAATTAACATTCGAGAAGCCAATTCTGGTAACAACATCCACCTAATGATTTGTCAAGGTTTTCAAGCTTAAATATTTGTCGTTACTCAGAATGGTCCGTACTCGAAACGGTAACAAAAATAAATTTGTAAAATCTCTACTAAGCTCCAAAGCGGGTATTAAAAGAGGAACAAACATTATGCATTCACTTAATTATTTGCAAATTTAACCTTGTAACCAAAAGACCTGCCACAATCAGCCAGAGGCGGACCCACACACAACCAGAGGGGTCAGTTGCCCCTCTCTGAATTTTGAAATTAAGTGAAAAAATACGGAACTGGAAAACTTTACTCTGAAAAAATACGGACCACTTTACTCTGAAAAAAAACTTTACTCTGGAAAACTTTCACTTAATTATTCAGTGAAAAAATACGGACCACTTTACTCTGAAACTGGAAAACCCGCTAGACCAATTCAGAAGTATTGTTAATGAGAAACGTTGTTATTTTTATAGAAAATTTATAGAAATTTACTGATCCGGACCAACTTTGTTGTTTTTTAATATGTAAAATGATATTATTTTGTTGTTTTTTATTATGTAAGACTATACTAGTTTTATTGTTTCTTATTATGTTGAATGTTTTTTTTTATCTGGTACTCGATTAGTTAATTGGTTTGAATCCGATAAGTTATTTTAACTCGATTCCTTCCTCTCCCTGATAGAAATTCTGCGTCCACCACAGCAACTCGTAAATTTAATTATTTGCAAATTTCTTATTAGCTGACGAAAAGACAAACAAACCCGGCTGTTGGGAAGCACACTCTTATATAAACTTCATCTTCCAATAGACGAATGGACACATGAAGTTTGTCATGCATGAATGTACATATGCATATTTCATTTAAAAAACCAGTCTATAGCCTTGGAAGCCGCTTCCAAGTTTTCAAAAAAAAAAACCAGTCTATATTTTCTCTGTGAGAGGTCGTAGGTTTGAAGCTCAATTTTTTTTTTATATAAATAATGAAATTGAAAGACTAACCTTCATTTTTTTTTAAATACACACGCATGCCGCATAGAAACAAAAATAATAATAGAAGAGCAGAAGACACCAGTTTATTGCAAAATTGGACCGAGCTCAGCATCACCAAATAATAGTAATAATATATGACACAGCTAATTTGGGCCCAACAGGCCCATAATGCACCATTAAAAAAATGAAGACTGGGTGAGCCGGTTTCTAAGGGCTAAGAAAGCGAAAGCAACATCTTAGTCCCACATCTATTTCCATCGTAATTCAGCGCTCTCCTTGTTATATAAGTAGGCAGCGTTTGGGTGCTCGGGGAACTCATGGAGCTGCGTGGTGAGCACAGAGCGAACTATTCTTTCGCCTTTTACTAAAGAATACCGTGTGCTCTCCACTTTTAAGCAGCATACTTCAATTTTTGTAGGGTGCTTCTCTTTCTTGAGTTGGCCCCAACAAATTTGATAGTTATAAAAAAATTTCACCCTCTCTTTAATTGGCCCCCAATAAATAATTATTTTTAGTGAATTTAATTTTAGTGATTAGAGTAGACGATGAATCTAAATGATATGATTTCATGTCTCCAGGCAAAATTATATGATTGTTGACATATATAAAGGATTAAAATTATAGGAAAAGAAAGAATCTTCCAGACTTCCATTCACAGCTCTGTAGTTATATCAGACGCGCTTTGGTTTACTGCTTCCAAAAAACACTAATACACTAGATTTCAATTTTTCATGTCTCCAGGCAACCAACAACTGGAAACTAGAATATTGTTTATCATTATTTATTTTCAGTAGAACTTACATTGTTCTTTATATTGTATATATTTTTTGGTGAGTTCTTTATATTGTATATATTTAGAATTCGTGTATAAAAAAACAGTCTGAAAGATTCTCTCTATTTCGATTCGGTGATAACAGCTGTGGGCCCCACCGAGTTGCTCCAGCCGGGACAGATGTACTTCATGCTGCCTATTTCCATGTTGGGTAATGTGCTGTCTGGCATCGATATGGCGGCCTTGGCAGTGAAGGCCAGCTCTGCATTGGCAGTCTAATTCAAGGAAGCGTACCAGTAGCGGTACCAGGAGGGTACAGGTGGCACCGGATTAAGTTCAGTTGAATGTGAATAAGGGTGTTTCCAATAATGCAAAGTTGTCAAAGGATTAATGAAAATACAGTGATGGTTAGTGGGACCAGACCGTCAGTTGCAGCGACCGCAGCTGTTAAGGAGGTGAACAAGGCACGTACGCCGGGTAGGAAGGTGCCAAGGGCTCTGAGGAGACAGCTTAGCATTATATTGGAGGTGGTTGAATGAACCAATGAACCAGAGAATAAATGAGGACACCTTGCAGGCTAGCGGGTCCCGGCTGTCAGTTGCTCGTAGGCTGGCCAGGAGGGGGTTGATGAGCAACAGGCGGCCTCGGGTTGTCAGGAAGCGACTGAGCACCATCGACAAAACGGGTTAATATGTCGAGTGCTTTATTCATTGTGGTGCTGATATGAGTTCTAGATTTATCAGAAATTATTTCTTGTACCAGAATCCCTCTGTTGTTGGATTTATGCATGGTACAATCAATAATTTCAGTTATTTTTGGAAGTCTGTTAATATAATTCTAACCTGATTCATGAAATATTTTCTTTTTGTATATGCTTGACAATTTATACAATGTGAGTTCATAATTGTTGAATAGGAGATCAGAAACATCAAATTTTGAGAACCTGACGATTTTATTGATAGTTTTATTTTGGCGAAATTTTTATTTGTACCATCTTTAAGAAAAAAGTTTAACAAAAAAACCACAATTTTCTCAGAATTTTATTTTTGACACGGTCAAAACTTGAATTGCGGACAGAAATTGAGTACCCGCAATTTCAAGTTGAGGACACATTTCATTTTTTTTTCCAATCAAAATCCAATTGAAAAAAAAATGAAACGTGTTCTCAATTTGAAATTGCGGACACCCAATTTCTGTCAGCAATTTGAACTTGTGGCCGTGTCAGCAATTTCTGTCAGCAATTTCAAATTTGAGTCTGAAAGGTGTTTTATATTTCTAATAAAGGGCAGAATAGGTATTTTATAAATTTAGAATGATTTTTAATATAAAAGACTATAAAATGGGTAAATTTATGAATTTTTGAAGTTTAGAGGGAAAATATATTTTAAATTTCAAAATTTAGAGAGAAAATACGTAATTTTAAAGTTTTTGAGGGATATAGGTGAAATTCCCCCTTAAAATTTGTGTTTTTTTTGTGAGTGTGTCATCAAATTTATATAAAATTTCAACGGCAGTCGTTAGAAGGGCAGCATTGGAAGATGTGTATGTTTTCGAGGATACCAAATTACCAGCTCGTTTCTAAAATCCATATTCATTTGAGGTAACACAATATTTCTGTTTAGAACTGTACATTCGGATGGATTTTCATTATAATTTAGACTAATTTTAATTCGGTTTGAAGTGAAATGCGCAGGTTTCTTTTAATACTCATGTCAATTCTGATCGAACGGTCCGGATATAAACTAAATTATTCTTATGGCACAAGTCCAGTCGGGCTTTATGTTTTATGGGCTTGTTTGTTTTTTAAATTAAGGAAAGACTGGCCTGTTGTTCGTATGATGCGGAGAGCATCAAAATGGGCCTTTTTTTGAAGAAACAACAACATCAAAAGCCCACAATAGAAAAACACAATGAAAGATGAAAGAGGGGGGAATCAATGCTCACAATCTAGTGTCCTATCATCCCAATTTATAAATGGGGGGAGATAATTAACAAAAAGTTACTTTGATAATTTTAACAATTATTCAGTATAATTTGTAGTTTAGAAATCTAACTATTAGAATATATCAAATTTCTCACTTTCTAATCAACTCCTGATTATTTATGGTTTTCTCTTAAAAGGAAAAGCAAGTACACATTTGCACAATTTGAATTTGATGTTTAATTGTCAATGTAAAAACAGAAATGGGGACGATGTAAACACCTGGAAAAAAAAAGGCTCGTTTGATCTCTCAAAAGGTTAATTGGTATCCTAATTTTTTATATTTGCTTGTGACGGGCATAGATCAGATAGTAGCTTAACACCTTTTAAAAGCCAACTAATATACAATCCTGTTATTTAAGTTTGCTTAAAGATCCTTCACAACATTCCAATCTAAAGTTGCACACAGTACAAATTTAAGGATGCAATGATACAACCTAAGGTATACAAGAATATATAATCAGTAATCATCCACATGCATTGCAGAATGCATCAGTACAACCGGTACCCAATACATGCAAATGCACATTCAAGGGAGCCAGTAAAATAAAATTTTGGCTCCCTTTTATATTATTAAATTGGAGTTCTAAATATCAATAGCTCTCTTCCTCTGTTTCAGGACGCCTCAGGTAATAACACAGGGAGTTAACCAGTACCTGTGACAATATGCAGAACAGCCCCTCAAGAAAAGAATTTCATGACACTGCCCTATCTAATACAGAAACAATGGTGCTAATGCTCCAGATTACTAACTAAAAAAATGATAACAGTTCCCAAGTAAATAGACACCATTTTTAGCCACACTTAGCACTCTAACTAACTATGCCTCAATTAGAAACCAATTTTGACAAAACCCTCAATTAACCAATCCTTCCAAAAATACCACAAGTGCAACTAAACAGAATAGAAGATAATAAACAAAGAAAAAGAATAGGTAAGACTGGAATTAGCACAAATGTTTTAATAAGTCATGCTGTTTCAAAACCTGACAGTCCCAAGCAAGAATTCACATTTCATTAGTTTTTGACATTCACAATCTTGTTGTGAGACATTTCCTTTAAAAATCAACTACTATGAATTTCACTACCACATAACTATCATAGAAAGATAAAATATAATGAGTATAAGTGGTTTAATGATCAATAGCAACGATGCCTTGGTGAGGAACATTCAATTGTTGCTTCTTCTTTTTTCGATAAGAACATATGGCACTATGGCACTAATCAATTGAAGGAAGAGTAAAGTAATTAAATTATATTCTATAATAACATGAGGTATTCTCTAGTATAATTTTAATAATTAATGTTTAGTATAATGGGTAAGAAATAGTCTATATCCGTACAATTACCTGTTAAGCTAACGAAAAAAAAACTCCACCCTTACCCTGCCCCCCGCTAAGTTAATGATAAAAAAATTTACACATAACCATTTTATCAAGTACGATACGAACGAATCAGGTAAACGGATAAAAGGGTACCATTGACACCCCTACACACAATGCACAAGTGTGCACAATGAGTTACCAGATGAAATCAGATTCATTCATCAGTGCAAAACTTGATCTCGAGTTTTCATTATAATCTTTGTTTTAAGGTTTCATTTCTACATAGACAAGATTGAACAGGCGATTAGCGAATACAATGTCACTGCAAGATTGTACAGTCATGTTAGATCCCAACAGTTTATTACCACAAAAACTATGATATTGATTAAATCATTGCATTTTAAAGAACAAAAGATGACAACATATGAAATCAATTTGGTGCCGTGAAGTACATATGAACTCAATTGTCAGGTATATTGTTAATTGAACAACAGAGACACTATTACACAGAATTTTGCACTAGATGCACAAATCTACTGGTACATACAAGAAACCTGTAACTACTCTCTAGATCTTTGATGTTGCTTCCTTGATTTCATCCAAGGTAATTTTCTGAAAAAATATGCAACAAACAAAATCAACAAATAAATACAGCAAAAGTTTCATGAGCATAACAGCAATATAGTTTTAGCCAGATAATTAACTTCTATTCTGTGAATATTTATATCTTGTTTACATCTGCTGTAGCTCAAAGTACTAAGTTGTTCATATCTTGAAATCGGCAATATATATCACAAACTTTCATTTACCCATAAAAATGAATTAACCAGATATATATTGATGCACTAAGCAACCTACAAGGATTTAATTGCTACCAGGATAATGAAGCAGATAATGCAAAACTAAATAAGTCGCAGCCAAGTTTGTTAAAATTACAATATAAAGTGAACATTTTGCTAATCCTAGTTCTATCATTGAATTCAATTTCAATAAGCATATGAATTAATAATCTAGCTAATATCAGAAAATGTTAAGAGAAATCAAGAATAGAATTATGAAAAAGGGCATGCCTGTTCCTGTCCAGCAAAATCATTATCCGGAGTAAGAAACAGCATGCAGTGGCATTCCTTCCTGCAATATGAAAAATATAATCAAATTTAAGAGAGAAATAGGTATAAATAGAGATAGAGAAAGAAAGAGAGAGAGGGTTGTAATTCGGCAAGGATCTGACCTTTCACGCATAGGTACACAAGGGCAGTTCCAAAATCCTTGTCCTGCTTCAGCGGCCTTATCGTCATAATGCCTACAATTGAGATCATAATTCATCAAATATGAAATTACAAGGTTGCAATTACTCGGTTATTAAGACTTAATTAAGACAAATAAGAAAAGATTAAACAAATTACCTACAAGGGCATAAGGGTGCTCCAAGTGAATCTTTGTGATCGGCAAGTCCCTATGCAATAAAAGGAAAATAATTATTCAGATTATGATCTTTCAAAAAAAAAAAATCAGTGACCCAGAAGCAACATCCTGCACTCGTTACTAATATACTTAAATTTGAAATCAATATCCATGAGTTCAAAATAATTGAGCTTCACTTGAAAGTGGTAACTAGACTTACTACGCAACTGAATATAAAAAAAATTGAGTGAGGCTATGGTAATATTCATATTACGCAGCGGCCCACGCTATTGACTCGTATCTCTGTTTTTAAAGTCCAAACAATTGACCGGAACCGTTCAACATGTTCTTCGTATTAAAATGTAATTGCAGACCAAATTTTACATTTTTTAGAATTTTTTTGCTATTTTTTTTTAAATATGTAGAAAATCACTTGATTTGAAAATTCTGGACCATACAAAAGTAGGTAATTTCTCTTGAAATAATAGTAATTTATTTTTATATATAAAATTTAGTACTATTTGGATTTTGGAAACAAAAAATATTGATCCATAGTACGGACCATTATGCGCTATGCATAGTACCATAGTCTCGCTTATAAAAACAAAATCAGTGACCCAGAAGCAACATCCTGCACTCTTTATTAATTCACTTGATTCCATGAGTTCAAATTAATTGGGCTTCACTTGGAACTGGTCAATGGACTATGAACAGCAAAATTTTTGTCTCAATTGTTTGATTTTTTACCTTAATAACCACAGCTGTTACTCCTTTATCTACGCAAAAATAGGTTCCAGATTTACGCGCATACTGCTCGGAGAATTTCCTCATTATCTCCACTGATTTGTCAGACGGATCCGCTGCTGCTCCCAAACGAAACAACAACCATCAACTAAAATCACTAACCAATCACCAAAACTTACAAACTATAACTGTAAATGCGCTTACCTTGAGCACGAATCGTGAAACGGTGAGAGCGGCGGAGCGAGGTGCCGAGTGTGGAGCTGGGAGGAACAGATCCTAAAAAGGCGGCGTGAGTCGTCATAGAGAAGAAAATATGAAATTGTTGGAGAAGTGGGGAGAATGGGAGGAGGAGGTGAATTGCTGCTCCTGTTGGTATTGGGAAGAGAGATTTTTTGGATTCAGAAAAGATATCGCGCGCCACTCATTCGGATTTCGGAGGAGGGAGAAAAGGACGAATTTATTTGTGGGTATTTTTTTTTTTTTTATCAGAATTTATTTGTGGGTAGATGGGATTGGATCATTGGAAGTCTAGAACTCGAAAACTCCACTCTACATAGTCATAGGAATTCATATCATCTAAGGTAACATAATAAATCTGTTTAAGATCTGGACCGTCCGATCAGAATACACATGCATAGTCGAACCGGATGATCAGATGATCGGATGATCCGGATCTAAACATAAATATGATTTTACCTTAGAGGATATGGAGTCGTCTCACAGAGGAGATTGGGCGCGTATCCTCTGCGGAGCAAAATCGAACGGACCAGATTAACTCTCAGCCGTTTTGAGATTCGGGCTAACGGAGGGGGCAGTATTATTGGGCTTTGAGATTCGTGCCAAGTCAAAACGAACAGATCAGATTAAAAGAACTGCAGTGCGAAGTTTTAAAAACTCTGCAGAGAATTTCATTCTGAGGAGATTGGGATGCGGTCGGTACTACTGTTTGATTTGTATTGAGATTTGTATGTTTACATGATATGTATGAATGTGAAAATTGTGATGTGAATTGAACGGATTTGATTTGATATCACACTGAAATTGATTCGATATTCATCGAACCACCCATTCGAATCTCCTAAAGTAACTTAATTTTTGAGTTTAGACGTGTTCGGTGTCTATTGGGGGATAGCGTAGACCCAGTATTATTTGGAAGGTCTGAGTCTTTTAAAATTCGTGTTAGAACATTTCGGACGGTCTCAATCAAAACTAAAAAATTTAGTTACTTCGTAGTATCCGAATTCCACTTGTGATAGGGGAAAGGAAAGGACAAAAGTTTATAATATTTTTGTATTTTATAGACCATGAAATCCAACCAGAAAGATTTCAAAACATGATAACATATTATAATACAAAGTTTAACAAAAAAAAGTTAAAATAAGAATTAAAGAAACTAATCAACATTACTTAATAAGCAATCAATATTTAGTTCTACATTACTTTGTTCCTCTGCCAAGAATTATTGACAATGAGGACAAATGGAAAATTTATGCGTGCTTTTTTGTGCTCCACTCTGTGTACTTCGGTGCTGCAAAAAAAGATTTACATCTTGAAGATTTCAATTACCTGGCCACAGAGAACTCTACATAGAAGATCTGGGCCGACGCATCGCCCGTGGCCCGTTCCGTATCGGATTTTTGAAGATGTTCTGTGCCCGTATCTTTCAAATTCAAACTACGACATAACGAATTGGTCACCATTTATGATCCTAATACAATTTGTATAAAGTTGCTTTTCCTAATTTGCTTCTCAGCCATTCTGACATCTGCACCACTGATGTTGGATGGTTCCAATTTGGACCCTGCCGCTAACCCTGCATCCAATGAGAGCAGCTTGGGTCCGATGCCCATCGGACCCAAAGTGGGTTCGATGGGCTCTATGACCGTCCGATCTGCTTTAAGATTCACGTCAGAACTTTCGTGTCTTCTTTAATTTACGCGCGCACGAAGCTTAAAGCATATCGGACGGTCATAGAGCCCATCGAACCCACTTTGGGTCCGATGGGCATCGGACCCAAGCTGCTCTCGCATCCAATACTAATTCAAAAAAGTCTTCTCAATTTATTTCCCACTGAACAAAATGAAAATCGTTGACCAGAGCTACTGTTCTTCATCTTCCCGTCGATACTTGACAGTTCGCCTCAGATACCGGCATAAGCTCGCTTTATCTTTTCTAACACTGGATTAGAATTCTGGATAGGAGAAGAAAGAGATTCAAATCAAATTCATAATCAAATAAAATACGAGTTTGCTAGCTTAAAAATGTAAAAAATATAATTGTAGAATTTATTTTTTTAACCTTAATAAAAAAGTGAAGAATATAGTTCATAACATTTTTAGGCTTTAATTATTAAAAATGTATTATGTTTTAATAATAAATAATCAATCATTTTTTCATAAATTGATTGTCTCTAGTATCTTAAAGGCCAGCAAACTTTGAGTTCAGAAAAATATGGTTCTATATTTAATTATTTAGTAAGAATCATTAGGTTTGGAAAATTTATATAAATAGACCAGCACAACATATTAATTCAATTATTATAATATTTATATTGTTAATCCAAATATGTATAAACATGAGAGTAGAACTAAGGTGTTCTTAAGCTCACCAAGTTCCTTTGTGAGCTTAACTCAAAAACCTATCGGATTGACTTTAAACGATGCATCCAACCGTTCAAACCGATCTACTTCATAAGTGATGCGTTTGCATGTCAAATTTTTAAAATTTTGAATTAATTTAGTATGAAATCAAGCGGTAAAAAAAAATGATTTATAAGTTCATTTTAATGAGTTCATTTTTCATCATTTTTTGACCGCTTGACTTTATACTAAACTAGTTCGAATAATTATAAATTTGACATGTAAATGCATCACTCGTGAAGTAAAACCACGTGTTAATTACTCACTACTTCATCTTACGCTTCGCGGGCTCTTTTCGAGCTACCAGCGAAAGACTCTTCTTTGGAAGACCGCTGTTACAGCAAAACAGAAAAACAGAGCAAATTCCATTGGCACAGCAATTGGAAGAAGTTCCAAAAAACACTCGTGTGACTGTGTGTGCGCGTGCTTGTTCTTTTCTCAACATTATACACACATCTGAAAAAATATCAAACAAAAAGGTGAAACAAGAATGCACTTTCATGCTAAATAAAAGGATGAAGAGTGAAGTTTAGGTAATATAATTCTCTGTATGAGCTAGTGAATTCTTCATATATTTCTTGCAAGTCTTGTTGTGATCTTCACTTGAGAGAGTGACATACCTACATAAAATTTATCTGTAACATATATACATAGAACCGATGCATAAATAAAAAAGATAAACACAACCTGATTTATACAAATAGATCTCAAAACAATCAAAAAAATTATTTAGATCATTCTGATATGTAGACAAATAAAACTCGCACTGATATATACAGATTGATCCCAAAACAATCAAAGTTTTGTACATTTTATCAACAAGAAAAATTTCACTATACAAGTATTGCATCCTATACAAAACATACACCTCTTAACAATCACAAATACAGACTGATGGTCTAAAAAATGCCATCGCAACGAACTCTCTCTTTCTCTCTTGTCCATGGGGATGAGAGAGAGAGAAATCACCTTGGTAGCGTCTGCCACACTTAAAAAAAAAATCAGAGAGAGCGAGAAAGAGAGATCATCTTGAATTTACTAAGCATTCCTCCTCATCTCTGGCCACGGCCATAAATGGATGAATACACCCTCCTAGTTCTATGCACAAGCACCAAGCTTAAACCGGCTGCAAGGATACATACTGACATCATGACCATGGAGCTTGCAAAAAAGCAAGTAGGTCCCTCACACTTCAACCCATCACCCTCAAAAAATGATTCCAATTTTCTAATCTGATGTCCATGTGCTTGTTTTTCCGCCTCATAATCATACAGACTACTTGTAATAACACCAGAGAAGATCATAGAGCCAGCTGGGTTGGCTATGGTTAGAAAATTGTATATTGCACCAAAATTTTTTATGCCAAAGAGTTCTGACGCAGTCGCTGGGATCACAGCCCAGTGGGCCCCGTAGCCTAACCCGACAAGAAGCGTGCCGATGTACATAGTACCAGGCCATGCTGTGGCAAAGAGGAAATGACCAAGTGCAAGTAGAAGCTGTGCCACTGCTGTTGCGATTGGGCGTGGATATGCATGGTCCCTAAGTGGTACAATGAAATTTGGTATGAGAAAAACGGTCAGAAACCCAGACAATGCTGGTGGCAGTTCTATTACAAAATAGGAAAATCAGATAGCAGTACAGACTACAGAATACTACAGGTAATTATGCTGCCTCACTGAATTTGAAGTTAGCAATTACAACATTGAAGAATGCTAACATGGAGGTTTGATCAGTTCGAGACCACAAACGTTTTTTACCCTTTATTAAAAAAAAAAAGTTGCAAAATCATTAGATGCAATCTTAAAGTAATTTACTTGACTGAATACCCATACTGGCATACTCTATTTTCCATTTATATAAGAATCCTTTGTTGTTAATTTCACATGCACTTTTGAAGGTCGGGTTAAGAGAAACAATTAATGGAATGGTGTGGAACCATACCATGCTACTCTAGCCCAATAACAACATGTGTCCCTGCTAATACAATAATAAAAACAAACAAAATTTAAATTTAAAGAACATTTATACCTCACAATAATCTCCGAGAAGTACCCACCTGCAACCCGCCCTAGAAAGTTCCAGATGCTGATCATTGATACGAAAACCTTCGCATCATCAAACCCTAAGCTCTGACTCATCTGCCCAAGGTTGTCTATCACTGTCAGCCCTGATCCGGCACCCAACAGCAGTGTCACAAAAATCAACCAAAAATCTGCCTTCACCAGTGCCTGCAACAGAGTGAAATCCTCCCCCCTGTGCGGGCCCGACCTTTTCTTAACTCTCACCCCTCCTCTGGCCGCTGCATAAGTGAGTTTCGCATTCAACTGCGCAATTCTCTTCTTCCTTTCAGATGCCTGAAGCAGTTGCAAATGTGCCTCCTCTTGCAACTTCTCCTCTTCGACCTCACTCAGTAAGACCTCATCTTCCGATTCTTCGACCTGCTTTTGTTTCTGCATGCTGCTGCTCTCCCCACTAGGGGGTGTATAAGTGGGGCTAATTAACGGCTCTTCCATTGGTGATATAATGTCCAGATGAAATGTAGTGATGATTGGGATAGCAAGGGGGGTTAGGAGGAGGATAAATAAAATTATTGTAATAAAGATTACTAAACCGTGGTCTAAATCGATCAGATCTTGAACAATCATTACACCCATGAGGTATGCCGCGAGGATCAAGCAAATGGAGTAGATGTATAAAAAATTTGACTGGTCAGATTTGCGAACTTGTCGGGGACCTCTGACGGGTCGGACCAAGAACATAAGAGCAATCGCTACCATTGACGGACCAGTTGCAACCATGAAAAGTAAGGCAGATTTATCGGGCGTGTGTATCATTGCGAAGATCTGGGTTAAGATAGCGCCACTCAGACCCGCAAACCCTTTAAGGATGCCAACAATGGGTCCACGGTTCTTGGGGAAGTTCTGTACACATGAGACTAGTGCAGCTGTGTTGTAGAACGTCTCACCATTTGTACCGATAAATATTAGAATGCACATCTGCATAAGAACAGGGAATGAAATGAGGTCAGTGAGAATGTTATTTAGTCAAAGGAAAACATTTGGATCTTGCGACTATGGTGGCCGGTATAAAGTATAAACTATGCACAATATGTGATTGTAGGGGATATCGGAAAATTAGTTACAACAGGTGGTCGACTTTGGAATGGTATTTATCATGACCAATGGCAGGTTTAGCACTACACGGGTTGTTCACTGCTAATGGCTTATTTTGGGACTACATTGGTCATTACTTGTACCTGTGACTAGTTGGAGGTAAATGCACTGATCCCCTCAAGCAGGGGGCGAAGGCAGACTTCCAAGTTATGGGGGTCAAATCTCAAAAGTTTTGTATGGGGGTCATCTTATAAAATTTTCATAAAAATACGGGGGTCAATTATATAGTATTCAAAGCATTTACTCTAAATTATACATCAAAATTGTGTCAAAATACAAACTTTTTGAAAATGAATGGGGGTCAATTAACCCCCATTCATCATGATACATCCGCGTCTGCTCTCAAGACTGGTATGAATTCTGGTATTGCCTGGTTATGACTGGTAGAGGAGCCATTCAAAGGTACAATAATGTTTGTTACAAGTTCATTTTGTATTTACCAGACAAGGCTAGCAATGGAAATCAGAGCATAGCAGTATATCTGTCCAGTATTGTACTTATTTTATATTGTACCTATCATGCATCTACCCAAGGGTTTCTGACTTTCAATAATCCAGTTCATCTTGGTAATGCGCATTATAAATCAGTATCAGGGGATCGATTATGTATATCCCTTGACATGCAAAATAGGCAGCTAATAAGGGGATCCATAAATTAGATTAAATTACATCTCATGTATTTTGTGCCTCACATCCTTATCTCTCTTTTCAAAGTCCAAGCAACCGATCCGAACCGCTCAACATGATCTCCATATTAAAATGTGCTTATAGACCAAGTTTTTATACGTTTTGAAAACAAATTACTATTTTCTTGGATAGGTAAAAAATCACTGTTTTTGGATGGTCCAGAATCTTCTGTGATTTTGTACCTATCTAAAAAAGTTTTAAAAAATTTCCAAAAAATAGTAATTATTAATTACTTAAAAGACAGAGATTATTTTGATCACATGAACAATATAAATACTAAAAGAAAATAAAACACCTCTGAGTATAACATATTAATTACTTAAAAGCAATTATTAATTATCCAGAGACCAGATTATTTATATCCCCTTAAACTGCAAAAGAGCAAGCTAATTAGGTGAACAATAAATTAGATAAAATTACATAAAAAAATATTGTAATGTACTACTAAATTAATTAAGATATACTTTATATGATACCTTCCTCAAATGAGGACTGCATGCCAAATAATTGAACAACATGTCCTGCCGTATCATTATCAAAAGGTTCTTGATGTTATAAAATTTATAGAAATAAAGATCATGTGGAGCACATGAATAATATAAATAGTTAAATACTAAAAATTATATTAAAAGATTGAGTGGTTTAATGGGTTTACTCCTGAGTCAACTATTCTATCAGTAGCAATCAAACTATTCTATCAGTAGCCTGATCATATCTAGCAATTGCCATAAAACAAATGAAATTATTACCATGTTGTTAGAACTACTCATTGGTGTGAAATCTTCACATATCACCTCAGAAGTTCACAAAATTCATACTCATTTTATGAAATAAACAATGCAATAAGTCACATCCATCCAGTAAAAAGCTTGTGGATGTGCTTGAACCAAAAAAACACGATCTCTCGTGGCACTATACTACGTGACAATTCAAGGGGCCTTACAGGGTTCTCCAGTGGTAGGTTATTAATTTTGGTGATTTGTCGGGTGGTTTAATTGAATATCAGAATATAACCACTAATATTGATGTTATAATACCAGTTAAGTTCTGGACCATCCATATATACTGCCACCACAATACCATACTAATGCTTATTTGTCGGTACTAATATCAAAACAGCACATAATTTTAATTTTATTCTTCATTTTATCATTGTACTGATATCAAGATCTAGTATGGACCTATTTAAAAATTTTGCAACTTCACCCATGTGCACACACATGTTTGATGATATCCAAACTCGATAAAATGAAGAAAATAACTACCTCAATTATGTAGCAAAAGGAGAATTATCAACTACTTTACTAAACCAATGCCAAAATTACGCTAACTCTTCAACTCAAGTAACTTTATAGGAATGAACACACAACTGTTTGATGTAATGTCTAAGTTAAAAAAAGTAACCACAATTCTTACCGGCCATAAAGACAGAGTCGGCGACCGACCGGTAACCACAAGCCAAACCCAACCATAGCCTACAAAGTTGGCCAAGGCACCGATCAAAAGTGCGGCCCACAGAGGTATGATTCCACACAGAAATCCAGCCAAGGACCCAACACTATCTCCGAGGTCTTTCGCGACACCGATTCGTGCCAATTGCCTCTGGTTGTAACCAAGAGAGGCCTTGATCACTGGAGAAATACTCCCAAACAGGTACCCGATGCCCGCCACGGATTGCAACCACATGGCCGCCACGAAAACCAGCCACCTGTTGTTGAGAAATGCTGCCGTTCTCTCTCCCAGCTTCCCCATTTGGTGTTCTACTGGTGTCGGTCTCACCAATTATTTAGAAAGGTGCGATCTTTTTAGGTGATTTAGGAGAAGGGTTTTGTTAATTGGAGTTTCTGCTGGAGATTAGTGATGGAAAGAATGAGCATTGAGTAGCTGAGGAATGATGAAAGACCGTTGCTATTTGATTTTTGGAAGGAGGCAAGAGGTGATTGCCTCATTGGTGCAAGGTGCAAGGCAACTTACATTATTGAAGTAATATTTAAATTGTAGAGAGGAATTTTGGACGAAAGATGCCGTCTTGAAAGCTTTCAAAGTCACATATAATATTTTATTCCTTTGAGTTGCTTTCCTTCATGTCTCCCAAGTTTTGGCACACATAATTTCTTTTTTTCTGGTGACAATAACAAAGCAAACAAAATATGTATCAGAGACGAGGATAGTTTACATGTGTTGTATTTATTTTTTTTAGATTCATCATGGCTTTAAAACTATAATAATTTAAAATTAAAAACTTAAATGTTAAAATAAAATTTTTAGAGGCTATATATTTTTTTTCCTGCAAATAAACGTTAAAGATCGTGCCATTTTTATTTTCGTTTAATTAGTATCGATAGCTGCAAAAATACACCAATATGCATAAATTCTGAAAGTTCATTATTCATATTAAACCAAAATTATATATTAATAATTTTTCGTGTGCATGTAGATCAAATAATATAAATTACATTTATGGTTTTATTTTGACATATACATTTTAGAATTTTTGTTATTAGAAAATTAAAATGTCAAGGTATGATGAAGACACATAAAATGAAAACATTTGAACACTTCTAAAGATAGACACGAAGAATTTGAAACAAATTATGGCTTTGGGACTTCAAACAAATTTTCCTTTACTAGAAATGAAAACATGTTTTCCATCCTAGCTCTAAAAAAAAGTGTTATCGATATAAGCCCTTTTTTGTTAAAAAATAATAATATTAGCAGATATGAAAATATCATTAAAAAATTTACCCTTTAATTTTGAATTGAATACTAAATGAGAAATTCAGTACATTTCAGTGGTGCCGATTATATTTCATATTCCATAATTAATTCATTGCATTTGGAATCCGTCAGGGGAGCAAAAAAATAGCGAATTGGGTTTAAATAGCTAATTGAATTCAAATTAATTAGTTAATCGAGTACTAGAAAAAAAAGACAATGCTCTAACTTGTGATTTTCAACGCTCTGATCTCTAATTTTTAATGTTTTAACTTCTAATCTTAATTATCAATCATAATTCAAGAAATTTGTTATAATTTTAACTCTAAATTTAGTCTAAATTACAAATTAGAACTCCAGAGGGGGGGGCAAATAAAATTCCAGAGAGAAGCAAAATTGTTCCGAACCTATAAATCTCAATAAAAACTCAAAATCCAGAAAAAGACAAAATTGTTCTGAACCTATAAATCTCCATAAAAACTCAAAATTCAGGAACACTTGGCTCAATGTAGGTCCATCCCTGGACCAATTCATACATATTATTACAGAGTCAGCAAAAGAAATATAGTATAGCTGGATATTAATTTGGTGCTATAATTTGATTGGTTTCTGAGTTAA
Source organism: Carex parvula (assembly GCA_025461045.1). Taxonomy (NCBI): domain Eukaryota; kingdom Viridiplantae; phylum Streptophyta; class Magnoliopsida; order Poales; family Cyperaceae; genus Carex; species Carex parvula. The sequence continues at coordinate 438,523 of JAJGRW010000472.1, forward strand.
ACATGAGGTTCCTTGTCTAATAAAATAGATAAAAAAGTAAAATATGGCTGTTGGTTAGCTCAGACAACGATGGTTTTTTGCGTGCTCAAGGGCTGATTGATCCTGAATCAATATATTATTTTATCTGTCCTTTATATTGATAAATGATAAGAATTAAATTGGCTCTCGTTGTCCAAGTCTTGAGGGGTGCCACATCTCTGTGCAGTTGTCGGTTCTATTTTATACTTGTTATGAAGGAGGTAGAGGAAGGAAGGAAAGGCAAAGAAAAGTTTAGAAATTATTTTTATTTGATTAGGTCTCTGGTACATGCAAGGATAAAAAAAAATAGAATTTATGTTTTTATTTTTGTTCTATTTGAACTAGTGCAGATATTATTTTAATTGTATTGTTTGGAATGGTGCTAAGATAAAGTGTTAATCCGTTTATTTTATAAAATATTTTTTGTGAGAAAGAATATATAGGAGCCTAGCTCCTATTTTATATTAATCACATTTAGTTTACAAAAAAGGTTCAAGTTCTGAGAAGTAACCCCTTAACATTAAAAAACAGAATTACAGACAAAAAAAAACAAAAGAAGTACCAGTAAAGTTGAAAACAGTAAAAAAAATATATATATAAATACCAGTAAGGTTGAAAAAAGCCTGAACAGCTTCATGCTCCTCTAAACAGGCGAGTGAAATAAAAAGCAAAACAAATACCAGTAAAATTGAAAAAAGCTTGAACTACTTCATGCTCCTCTAATAATCAGGCCCGTTATTCTATTCATCAAGGTCATCTGCCATTTGTTCTTTCTCCTCTAGATCTTCATTCTTCGAAACATCAGTAGAGATTCTCGAGCATCTTTCTCTCCACATGATAAATTGCGCTGTTAACAATAACTCCCTGAGTTTCTTGTTGGTTTCTTTGTCAATCAGTTTTTTGTATTTGATCATCTTGAAAACCTCTCAGGCCTTCCTCTTGAGGAAAAATCATCACACTGGCCCTGCTATATATGCTTCTTTTGAATTAACACTCATTGAATAGGTGGATTGCTGTTTCATGATCAGCCCGACACATGTAACAAAGGCTTACGAAGCAGAAGCCCTCTTTTTATTTAAATTGTCAGTTGTCAGAATACTGTTCAGCAATAATAAGTTACTAACCATCCAAAAACTTTGAATCTCGGAGGCACACCCAGGTTCCGCAGTCTATGCGCTGAGGATCTAACTCTAGGTCCGTTCATGACGGTAAAATATGCTGATTTCACCGAGAAAGATCCTGAAGAATGACCCTTCCGAATGGCATTGTCCTCTCTGTCTCGTTGCATTCTGCTTCAGAGCGCCCGCAATTTTCCTTGAAAGACCTGAAGCTGCGAGGAAGCTTGACCTATTAGTCAAGTGTTCAGCGCACAACATATTATGCACTGTGGCATCAGTACCCTGTGCATGTGAAAACAAGTTTTGTAGTCTCAGTTTCATGAACCCCGCGCGCGCCCCAATCATGGTTCCATAAGCTGATTGTGTTGCTTTTACCTGCAATTTTTTTTTTTTTTTTTGAAGGTCAGTTAGCAAACCACTTACCGACTATTTCATTAAAATAAATAAGTAAAGTACACAGTTATTTACACCACCACCGGCCGAAAAAAGGAAAAAAATAATAATATAGGGTGCCTTAATCTAACAATCACAAAGTACACAAAACACCAATAAATATAGAAAACAGGGAGTCACAGTTGAGATCCGGTCTCCGCTCTCGCTCAGATGACCACTTCGGCATATTATAAGCACTGACATATTCTATAAAATATTGAATTAGCAGAATAGTGCTGATCCAAAAGTAGTATGGAGAGAAAGAAATATGCTTGAATTGTAGTCAAATAAGGATAGTATCGCTATTTCGGAATTGACACTATTCTCATACATTCAAACATATTCTATCTATATTTTGCAAGAACAAAAAAAGTTCACTTGATCCTCGCTGTGTTTACTTTGATCTGTCCCGCAGAAAATTAAACCAGTGGTACCAGTCACTTACCAGCAAGACCCAATACCGCAGAGGATGTATTTTACTGACGGGTCTTGAAAAGGGGATTGGATGGGGGGAGATTGGCTATGTGCCTATGTCTTACCAGCAAGACCCAATAATTGTTGTTCAGAAAAACTGAGTTGTGTATATTGTATCTTGTGTCTTGGGACCCATTTTTATATAGGGTAACTCTAAATCTGGCGCACCAGATTTAGATGTTCCATGTTAGACATCCATCTTTAATTAAACATTCAAAATAATAAGACATAATTGCAAATTTCACAATCAGTCCATTAATGAATATGAATTTTGTTTGTATTGTTCTACACATTCATATTAGATCACTTTAATTAGACAATCATACATGACAGTATACAATTCATAATTATATTACATATATGCTCAACATTAGATATATGACTCAACACTATCTATTATATAGTAATAGAATACAAGCCGATAGTACATCAGATTAATTAGTTAGTTAGTGGTACTATTGTAATTAGCAAGTGATAATGATGTAATAAGAAGCAACAATAGTTAGTTAGTAGCATTATGGTAATTAGGCCGTTGCCTATATATAGATGTAATGTCTCAGTTTGTAACAATCAAGCAATAATGAAATAAAGATTCATTTCTTCAAATCTCTCTTCTATCTATCTCTTTATATAGCATTAGTAAATCAATTTTAATCTCTTTCTCAAATTATGTCTCTTGATCTTATACGCAGTTGCTAATCATTTCTCAAAGCTTTGTCACTTTCAATGGCAAATCTGCCATGTTAGTGTTGAAATCTGCCCAAATACCAGCCCGACTGGTAGAAATCAACTTGGTTTGTGTAAAGAGATATACTGGTAATTTTTTCCATTTTTGAACAATTTTGCATTTGGATCATTAATGCATCTTTTCATTCTCTGAAAACAAATTACAAATGGATGAGCTTGTTGTGATGCAGAACAAATGAACTTCTCCAAATGTTACTTTACAAAAAGCAAGAGGTCTGGAATATACTTGTACTGTACTCAAATAAAACAATAGTGATTTTTCTAAAGCCCCCTTAATTCAGTCACATTCGAAATTCCAACCAAATCGCAACCCATACCTGGATTAAGAATTTTACTTCCCGAGTACCAAAATATAAGAAGAATAGATGAATTTTAACTATTTAAATAAATTTGTACAAACTGACACAATTATATGTACAAATAAAAATGATAGATTCATAAAAATACAGGGGCCTTCATCAATTTACTGATTTTTATTTCTGATTTTTATTCCTTTCGAACCACCTTCCCGACACACCAATCTCAATTTGCACATGCCAGAAAAGAATAGGAAGAACCAAATCTATTGAATAAAGGTACTTACAAAAACACTGAATCCGCCCCTGCCTCTTAGTACCAGCACAAAAACCTGGTCATGAATCATACTATATTGCATGTCATGGTGCAAGGTGCTTATGTTATTCATGCACACGCAATATAGAGAAGAGAGCAGCTTGGGACTCAAATTTGGATCTGATTGGTTTCGGGACCGTCCGATTTGCTTTAAGATTTGTGCGCACAAATTTCAAAGCAGATACGAAATTGTGGGCGTGAATTTTAAAGCAGATCGGACGATTATCCAACTCACTTTGAGTCCGATGGACATCGGACCCAAATTAACCCCTATAGAGAATTATATATCTTATTGTCACATTGTTTTTTTTTTTTTTTTCTATGGTATTTGTGTGTGAGGATAACGAATTCGATGGGTGTGGTGACCATCCGAGTTGCATCAACATTCGTGCGCTCCGCATCAAACCGTGTGAGTCTGTATCAATTTCCGTGCAAGCAGATCTTGATGCTAATCGTACGGTGTTAGAGCTAATTGAAATTAAAAGTAGGTTCGATGGCTATTGGACCTACTCCTATCTCGAGGACAACAGCCATGGGAGAGAACTCAGTTGTAAATCTTATAAACTACAAACCCACCACAATATTGGTGATGAATGTTCATGCAAAATATTAGTTCGATCGCCTATAATAATAAAGTAATTTTAGTTATTTAGTGCAATTTTTTTAAATTTCTAATATGACTAAATAATGTTGTAGTTCAGAATTGTTTTTAAAATATTTTGCAAATTTGACACAACAATAATTTATAAGTTTTTTATATACATTGTAATATTTAAATTGATATTTCACTAAATTTGAATAGACAGTTAGTTCACTTCAGGTCAAAAGTTATTTCTATATTGATACTTAATAAAAATTGTGTAAAGACAAACTCATAGTTTCTAAATATATATATTGTGTAATTAACTTTTGATATTGTTATTAGTTCATACTTTTAACCATTACTCTAGAAAATGCGAACCTAATGAAATTAATTTAATTTCAGTCCACATTTTATTTAAAAAAGAAGAAGCTGGTCATGAGCATAGTAACATGATTCGCGTTTAATTCGCGAATTAAAAGTTTTTTTTGACGTTTCAGAACCGAATATCGAATAAAACACAGAAAAACGTATTAAGTTTATTTATTCGTGAATAAAACACGAATTACAAATTATTCACGAATAAAATGTGATTTCTTTTTTTTTTGCTTTCTTATGGTACCGAATCATTCCCGAATTATATTCAAATTATTTTCGAATCACGAATTTTTTACATCGCCGAACAGAACCCAAATAATTCATTTGTCACCGTGGTCATGAGCACCTGAACTTGCAAGGAAAAGTATCCTCCCAGGTACCGTAAAAGATTCCTTTCACTTTACAGTTTGAGATTAACTCCCATCCGCTTGAGATTCGTTCTAGTCTGGAGGCAGTATTATTAAACTTTGAGTCGTGCAAAGTTAAAAATAACGGTTCAGATTAACTAATTCTAAAATATTTCCTGTTACGGTAGGTACCGGGGAGGTTTTGAATTCAACTTGCAAACTATCGGTGACATCATTTTGTCTGGTTCCACGGGTCTCATACTCTCATTTGGTTTTGGTGGATCGGCTCATGGACTATGTTTTACCAAATCAAACCCGTGTCACCCTCAATTCAAACCCTCTCTAAAACCCTCAAGGCGGCTGCTGCCATGGCCAACTCCCCAACAGATTCCGACCTCATCGATCGCCTCTCTAATCTTCCCGACGCGTTGCTTATCACAATCATCTCCTTCCTCCCCATTCATATCGCCGCTCGCACCTCCGTCCTATGTCGCCGCTTCCGCCACCTCTGGGAAGCCTCTCCTTCCCTTGAGGTCATCAGCTACGACCTTCCTAGGCCCCGATCTAAAAACTTCATTGCCATGGCCAAACGTGTAGTGCTTCGCCGCAATCCCTCCCACCCCCTCCACAGCTTGTGCCTAGAGGTATCCCGCTGTGGCAGTAAAGATGCCATAGCGATCGTTTCGTCCTTGCTTGCCAAGGCCCGCTCCCTGGACTTGCGCCACCTCACCATGAAATGTTTCAAATTGTCAGATTTGTTACCTATTCTCCCCATTGTCTTTAGAATTAACTCTCTCAGGTGCCTCTCCCTTCATCGCATACGTACCCCTGGCGAATATCCTCGAAAAATTAAATTTCCTTCTGGAATCAATTTAACTTTCCTGAGAAGCCTTTCTCTTCAATCGAGTGGGGCTGATGTGGCCAATATCAACAAACTTCTCTCTGAATTGTGTTCTTTGGAAGATTTACATATTGATGTAAGAGGAGCTCCTGGGCTTAGCCTTTCCTCCCAGACAATCAGAAAACTCAAACTGATTATTGCCTTCGGTTCTCGAAAACATGATATTGTGGGGTTATCACTTCCTTCATTGGAGTCACTTCATTTTGAAATTAAGCGCTGTCTTGGAAATATGTCACACATCCATGCAAAGGTTCCGTTGTTAACAAAAGCTGTTATTAAACTTGGTGATAATTATAATGTCAGTACCATTGATAGGCTGCTGAATTGCATCTCACATGTGGAAGAGCTAAGCCTGCATTTAGACGTGAGCAAGGTCATACACTTTACCCTCTTAATTATTATTTTTTTGCACATGTCAGTAATGTTTTCTTTCGCACTTCTGGTGCAAATCCATCTTCGAATTGTTTAGGTATGTGTGTCTGAACCTATCAGTTGACCGTCTTTTAATTTGAAGCGGCGTGTTATGATATGTTAGATATTCATCTGAAACTGGTATGACAATTTTATATGATTACTTGGTAATGTACGGTACAATTGTAGGTTGATGCTTTACTTGAATATTTTTGGCATGTTTGATTTGTACAGTATTCGAAGCACCCAATTCCTATTTTGTTGAAATCAGGAAAAGATGTGCCACATTTTCATAATTTGAAGCACTTGGATGTGACCCTTTGTTTTCACGAGCACAATTTGGCAGCTGTCATTATGATGCTCCATAATAGTCCTATTCTGAAATCACTGAAGCTGGTTCATAAGGTGCGTACCTTTTAATTTTTTTTTTTTTCTACTTCCTGCTCTCAATAAGGCTAGGGTTGGGAACTATCAATCCATGAGTCTCCTAACTTCTTGTGTATCTCTCTTTAACAAAATAATTATTGGTATTATATCAAACCATTATACCATATAAAAAAAAAAAGCATCCAATATACAAGTTTGGTTTTAGAATTATTTTGTTAATCCTGATTGCTCCTCTCCGGTTGGGTTTCATGTCTAGCCTACCCCAACTTGTTTGGGACTAAAGGCTTGGTTGTTGTTGTTGTTGATTGCTCCTCTTTGTGCTATTGTTAGTTTGTTACTCGTGGCTCATGAGGTTTAGTTTTAGTGTAAAATCTAGCCCTATTAAATTAATTGAAGGTTCAAAAATCTTTTGCAGTACTTTGCCGATGTAAGCCAGTCCTAAATAAAGTATTTTTTTTCTAAATTACTCATTCGAAAAAACTTAGATGATACTTTTAACAGTGTAAGCCAATCCTAGATCATATTACTTTTTTATTAAAACTAGTCGTACTTCAGTGTCATTTCCATTCTTACTATTCATTTCCATTCTTACTATACACTGTCCAAACCAGTGGTCGTTCTACTGAGGGGATGTGGCCAATGTAAATCCTCTTTTGTTTGCAAATTACATTGGCCTTGATATCCTTTGTGTCGAGTTCATTGGACAAGAATGTTTCCATAGCTAGTTGAAATTTGAAGGCGATGAATTAAATTAGTTTTTCTTGCCAATTGCATCCTCTTTTAATTTGTCTTTCCAAATTCTCAAATATATGCTACTGACTATATAAATATATATTTTGTTTTCTACTTTAGAGTCCCAAGTCCAGTGGTTTGACAACAGATAGGAAAAGGAAAGATTGGGAATCAAAGCTGCCATGTAATGGTGATGGTAATTACCGCTATGCTTATTACAGAAATCTCCATTTGGAGGAGGATCGTAAAGAATTCATGAAGTTGCTTAGCAAGAAATGTACCTCTGAAGAGGCAAGCTCGTAACTAGGACATGCTAAACGAAGTCATTTTCATAGCTTTGCTTGTATTGCTTATTTTTGTTGGAGCTAAATATCCTAGACGTGTGTCGTGTTGACATAATGCTTTTGTTTTTGGTTGAAGCATGTTGTCAAATGCTTTTGTTTTTGGTTCACTCTTATGTAAAGTTAGATCAAATTTGGGCATGCATGTAGGTTGATGTGGAATGTGTTTATATTGTTATGTTGGTCCTTGGTGATATTTCGGTTAGATAAAATTATAAATCAACTAAGTTATATTCCTGCTGATTCAACTCAGCATAAAGTTTCACTTTTAACAGTTTAACAAGATATACCAAAACGAAAGATGCCTCACATTTGAGTTCTGTTTAATTTAAGCTGGCATAGAAATAGCTAGATGTCAGCCATTCTGAAGATGTCTATTGATATGGGAAAAAACTTTGTTAAACAAATAGCAAGAAACAGTTAAACAACAGCCCAGAAATAATGACCTGGAACTTCCCTCTTCTACAGTTTTCCTAAATTAGCAACACACAATACAATTGCTGTTCTAAGTCTAATTGTTCACAAATATTTGTAGTAATTGCAAATATGTTAGTTGTATAACTGTGCGGCAAGTGACAAAATTAACAAAAGTAGGGATTGTACCTAATTTAATGCAGGTCCTGTAAACCTTCCCATATTAAGTTAGGACCAGATTATACCAATTAAACCTCCTATAATGAGGAAAAAGACCAATGGGGAACTAACACGACAAGCTTTTGAAGGTCTTTTGATTTTCACTTGACACATAGTCTAATTGAGGATGAGCTTGTTAATTTAAATGGAGATGCCAGAATACCACATGCTACTGTCAAAGCAGGTGGGTACAGGGGAAACCTTTTCAAAGGTATGACTGAGTTGTACAGGTTAGCAGGTGCTTACTGAAAATTTTTGGGTCTCAGAACTCTAGCCTGGAATTTTGCATCTGACAGAAGTTCTCATAAAGAGTGTCAATGTCACAATTATTCTTTTGTAATGAATTTGACAATAATTAACATATTTTTGGTTATTCATTTACATTTATTCTCAGGCTAGTTGCCTCACTATTTTTGCTTATTCATTTACATTTATTCATTTACTGAGCATACTGATACAATTCGTGTAAAAAATTCATGTCAAATTTGTGCTCTTCCTCAAATATAATTATACAATTTTTCTTTTCGTTCATTATATTCATAAACTTTAATAATTTACCTTTACACGATACTTGTATTTTGCGTTTTCAAACAAATCTACAGAATTTTATAATTTGTTTTCAAACTTGTTGGCACATCACGTGCATGGTGTTCTACTGTCATGAAAAAAATATTTGGAATCAATTTAATAATAGATAAAAAAAATTGGTTATTTTATTTTTGATATTGAAGATAAAATTTAATACCGGAAAGTCACTTAATTGTTTCATTCCAGCTGTTTGTTAAATTAAACTGTGTTAAATTAACATCCTTTATTGTTAAGGCCTAGGTTTCAAATTCATAAATAATTTTTATGAAATGCTCATGCATTATTTTAAAGTTTTTAAATTTACTTGCATTTTGAAAATTAATATATGTTTCAATATTATTCATGATTATTCATTTTGTTTTAATGTTTTAGTAGTTGTTTCAATTTATGATTACAGTTTATGATTTCATAAAGAATAAATGAGTATTTTATAAAGAGTGAGGCTACGGTGCTATGCATAGCACCAATTGGGTCCATACTACGGCTCAAAATTTGACTTTTCAAAATTCTAACGGTCGATCCGAACCGTTCAACATGATTATAAAATGAATATGTACTTGCAACCCAAATTTTACATTTTTTCGAATTTTTTTTACTATTTTTTCGAAAATCACTTGATCGGAACATTCTGGACCATCCAAAAACAGCCTATCTAAAAAAATAGTAAAGAATTCGAAAAAATGTAAAATTTGGTTTGCAAGTACATATTCATTTTATAATCATGTTGAACGGTTCGGATTGACCGTTAGAATTTTGAAATGTCAAATTTTGAGCCGTAGCACGGACCCAATCTGTGCTATGCATAGCACCGTAGCCTCACTCTTTTATAAATTCAAATGAGTTTTAATAGAAAAGTAAAAAAATGATAAATTTGTGAGGTTTTAGAATTTAGGAGAGTAAATATGATATTATAAAATTTATATGTAAATAGTTTTCATTTTCTTTCAGGTTCGTGACGACCATTGTAAATACTTTTTAATCAATGAAAACCCGTAAGATGGCAACTTGCCACCTTACTCTAAACAAAAAGATATTATAAAATTTAGAGGGAACAATATGTTTTGAGATTTTTGAGGGTACATATGAAATTTCCCCATCAATTTAAAAATAAATATAACATTATCAAATATTTAAAAACATGTTATTCATGTATTAAATTTGTGTGCATTCATAGATCTTTATTTTCGAACTTAAACAAGAAAAAAAGATATTTGACTAAAATATGTATTTGCATGTTGTTGTAACTATACATACGTTCAGAAAATAAATATAAAACTGTAAAATATTTAAAAAATAATAATATTCGCATATTAAAAAAAATGAAAACAGACAAAAGGAAATCTATATAATTTAATATTAATCCGCCTCATAAAAAAAGGGAAACGTTACACATTATACATTATTAGCAATTTAAAAAAAGAAAGAATCAAATCATTATTAAATCTGAAAGGTAGTAGAAAGACATCCCAGTTCATATTTTGGATTTCGGAATATATATATATATATGCGTTGGAAACAATAAAAAAATTTAATCGTAATTAATTATGTTGTTTATCGAGGAAGCAACGTTCCAATTCTGATGGAGTAAAAGGATTGCTTCTTGGTTTTCATGGGCTCCCTTAAATGCAAACCTTTTTCATCTTTTGTGCCTCGTAAGTTGTAAAACAATGAACCAGGTTGGCTTGACTTGATATAAGCAAACATTAACCATTGCTATTAATGCATTCCGATATTTTTATTAGAATAATTATTTTAGTACCCACAGTTGAGTACCCGCATCGTACCCGCACTTACTCCGTCCCGAATAACTTCCATAACCGTAAGCGGTCCCGCAACTACCGATTAACTTCCAGTTTGAATTTCAAACTTTCCTTTCTCTCCGTTTCTTCCTTTTTCGAAGCTTCGGCGATTTTGAGGCGATTTTAGGTCGATTTCGAGGCGATTTGGAGTCGATTTGTAGGCGATTTGGAGGCGATCGTCTGGCTTTCGAAACTGGAAGCGATTTCGGTGATTTTTCAAAGGTGATCAGCTAGGTTAATATTGTTTCTATTCTATTTCGGTGATTTTGTTTTTGTTCTGGCGATTTCGGTGATTTCGTTTCTATTTCATATACACAATCTGGATTTTGAATTTTCAGATATTTTTGACAATTTGATTTGCGAAGATGATCTAATTGTCTATTTTGTTAATTTCATCATTTTATTAAGAAATCTCTTGATAGAAATCGGTTGATATTTCTTGTTATGAGTTCTTTATGTGTATAATAAGTATGGGAATAAATATGTTTGTTATGTGTAAACTTATAATATTGTGTTTATAGATGTTAATACTTCATTACACCTCTATGAATACTTCAGTTGGCAGGCCTTATAACATATAGAGTAGAATCTACATTTTGCTATTACAGGTATTAATACTTGGATACCTTGATGTCAATACTTCTCATTTCGAATATTAATACGTGAGTGTAGTCATATACATTTTGCTATTACAGTTATTAATACTTGGATACCTTGTCGTCAATACTTCTCATGTTTAGTATTAATACTTGACATATTAGCCATATACATTTTGCTATTAAAGTTATTAATACTTGGATACCTTGATGTCAATACTTCTCATGCTTAGTATTAATACTTTACATGTAGCCATATACAGTTTGCTTTTACAGTTATTAATACTTGGATACGCTAATGTCAATACTTTGCATTTTATTGTTGAATATTAGGATGGATATTGATCTCAATGAGTCTTTTGGAGATGAATTATGCATACAATATAATAGTGATGCAGTGGATGAGGTGAATCTTTATCGTTTCTATGAAGATTTGCATCGTGAAAATGATGTAATAAGTGATGATGTGGGCATTAGAGAGTTTGACTGGGATCTGAACACCATATTGGATGTTTCACAACCTGAAACAGACAATTTTCAAGGTGAAAAATCTAATGTAAATGGAAATGCAAGAGTGGAGGTTGATGTTGTTGGCATCAGAGATTTTGACTTGAATCTCAACATGGAATCTGTCAACAATGAGTTGGATGAAGAAGTTGAGGTTCTAGGTGAAAGATATGTAGAAGAAGTTGAAGGAGTTGTAGAAGATGAATTAGATGATATGGAAGATGAAGATCATGAATTATTGCCACCAGCTGTTGGTGATGTATTTGATTCGATTGATGAAGCACGCCAATATTATGAGCTATATGCGAAGAAAATTGGATTTGCTGTTGTCAAAAGGTCAAACCATAAGAAGAGGGGTACTGCCTTCGTCAACCATGTAACATTTGCCTGTGGCAAATGCAAAGAGCCAATACGTCTTGAGGATGGACCTGTCCCACAGAGGAATAAGGGTTATATAGGGACATGTTGTAAGGCATGTGTTAAAGTGGGAGATTCTGATTTGAGTGGGAATTGGGTAGTAAAGAAAGTGATTTTAGGGCACAATCATGATTTGGTACCTGAAACAGCATTCCTTATTGCAGGATTCCGATATATCCCAAACCAATACCAGAGATTATTGGAGTTTAATGAAGACCAAGGTCTTGTGGTATCAGTTAATATCAATCTTGTAATAAAACTGCTGGAGGTTATATGCGGTGTCCTTTTACTCGTAGAGATGCGCGGAATCATATTGACAAATACAAGAGGTTGAAATTACAGTCTATTGGTGGGAATGATGCTCAACTACTCTTTGATTACTTTGGAGTGAAGGAAAAGATCGATAGAGATTTTTTTTATAGATACGAATATACAACTAATGGGCGTTTATGGAGCGTATTTTGGGCTGATGGCCGTAGTCGAGCATCTTACAAGTATTTCCACAATGTTGTTGTTATGGATGCAACATACTTGACCAATAGGTAATAATTCATTTTTTTTTTCAGAATAAATGTCAGTATTTTTTTTAGTAGAATATGTCAGAATATGTACAAATAGTAGGATATATAAAGACATGTGTAGGTATAAATACTTGGTGTATTCAGATATAAATACTTATTGTTTCAGATATAAACACTTGGTGTGTTCAGATATAAATACTTTCTATTTTAAGAGTGAATACATGGATCAGTTGAAATTAATACAATAATATATATGTATATTTACTAATTTGTCTTTTTTGATGTGTCTCAGGTATGATATGCCTCTTGTGTTATTTGTCGGTGCTAACCACCATGGTCAGACTATTATCTTCGGTTGTGCTTTGCTCGGTAGGGAAAGTGTGGAAGATTACAAATGGTGCATTGCCAGGTAAAAATACTTGATGTGTTTAGGGTAAATACTTTAGATATTTAGATATAAATACTTTAGTTGTTTAGATATAAATACTTTAATGGTTTAGATATAAATAATTTACTGGTTTAGATATAAATACTCTAATTGTTTAGATATAAATACTTTACTAGTTTAGATATAAATACTTTAATGGTTTAGATATAAATACTAAAATACTTTAGATAAAAATACTTGAGGTGTTAGGTATAAATACTTGAGGTGTTATGTATAAATACTTGGATGTTTATATATAAATACTTGGTAGTTGTTTAGTTGGCTGTTAATACTTTTTCATTGTCTAGGTTTTTGGAATGCATGGATGGTGTGAAACCGGGAGGTATTCTTACTGATCAGTGCGCAAGCATTGAATCTGGTATACGACATGTATTGGGACCTGAAACAGTACATAGATATTGTTCTTGGCATATTTTGCACAAGCTCCCTAGCAAATGGAGATTTGTGTCTGATAATGTTAAGTCCAATAAAGTTCAGGAGAAAAAAACTGCAAAGTCCGATAAGGTTAAGGAGGTTGTATACAAGTCGAAAACGAAAGAAGATTTTGAAGAAAAGTGGTTGAAATTAATGGATGAACTCGGAAAGGAAAATGATTCCTGGTTTAGAGGGATATTTGAATTAAGAGAGAAATGGGTACCAGTATTTTTAGATGGGCAATTTTGGGCTGGAATGACTAGTACCCAAAGGGTAGAAAGTATGAACCATTTCTTGAATTCTTATCTGACAAAGAGAGAGAGTCTTAAAGATTTTGTTGAGAATTTTGAAGCAGCTCTGAAAAGTATTTGGCAAAATGAGAATGATGCTGATCACAAATCGAAATATAGAATTCCTATGCTGCATTATGGATTGCCGATGGAGGCTTAGTTTCAGCGTAGTTATACAAATGATATTTTTTACAAATGTCAACAACAATTCAGAAAATGTGTTAATTTGTCATGCAAATTAATCGAAGAAAAAGACGAAGAAGCAGTTTATGAAGTTAGTGATTGTTGGAGCAAAATGTTTGTTGTTATTTATAGGAGAGCATTAAGGGAAGTGCATTGTATATGTAGAAAGTTTGAGACAATGGGTATTCTATGTGCACATTCCATCCAAGTTTTAAAGCAAGAGAAGATATTTGCTGTTGAAGATAAATATATTGTGGAGCGGTGGAGGAAGGATGTCTGTCGTTACAATTTGTCCATAGTTGACCCACATTTGCCAACTATACCTGAACAAAGCAGGTAAAATAACTGATTAATATTTTATAATATATATTTTATGTCACAGGTATATATACATAAGCTGATATAATTAAATACTTGATATTATTGTTCTTACATTTTTCTTTAGGCTCTATCAATTGACAATGGCTACAAATCCAATAATTCAAGAGTTGCTTCATCTTGGCAGTCTTAACGAAAATTTGCATAGTGCAGTTTTCAATGGTTTTCAGGAATTGAGAAACATAATATTAGGTTTGTTATTTTGTTTCATCTAATTTCTTTAATTATGTTTATATTTGAAATAATTTTTTTATTGATATTTGGAATTCAAACTTGTATGAAACTAGCAAATGTCAATGGTGAACAAAGTGGTGCAAAAGTAACTTCTCAAGTTGTGGGGAGACCAGCTAGAGGTAGAAACAATAAAAATATTTCAGCAGTTACAAGAACAGGTATAAATACGTACTGTTTCTGATATCAATACTTTATGATTTTGATATCAATACTTGATGTATTCAGGTATAAATACTATTGTATTCACGTATAAATACTTTCTGCTTCCAGATATAAATACTTGATGTGTTCAATTTTTATAGGTGAAGTAATTAATGATGAAGTGAACGTTCAGGCGGTAGTTACTGGTTCAGGAACAGGTATTGGGGAAAAAACTATTTATATTTTTCAACATAACTCATAGTATAGTTACATATAGTTCTTATAATTGGTATTAATACTTTTTATATTTTGAGGTGATACAATGCAAGAAGAAAATGTTGAGACTGTGCTTAGTGGAACACGATCTGCATCATCTGATCAACAGACTAGTACTGTAGTGAATTATCAACCATCTACAAGTTTACTACCACCTGCTAAATCTAAAAAAGAGGACGGCCCCCAAAAAGTACAATTAAGAGTAAACTTGATATTGCCATTGGCAAAATGATTACAAAGGAAAAAAAGGAGAAGGAAAAAAAGGGGAAGGGAAAAAAGGTAAAGGAATAAAAGAAGGAAAAGGAGAAAATATTAATACTTCAATTTAATTGTATAGATATAGATAGAAAAAAATGATAATATAGATGTTCATAGAAATACATTTCATATAGTATATTGTTTGTTGATTTTTTTTACATTAATAGAGGCAGAGGAACTACGAGAAGCAATATATTGTACAAATTTTTTTTTTCATCTTATAGTTGATATAGTGTACTAATTCATTATGTTTTCTTTTTTATTTGTTTCAAAGTAATAAATACTTCGTGATATAGCACAAATTCATTATATAAAAAAAATTATAACACATTTATGTTATTATAAATACTTCATTGTATAAGAAAAATAATATATATTAAATGAAATTTAAAGTTTATAATTAAATGTTTTATAACTGTAGAAATACTAGATGTGTTCAGACATAAATACCTGATGTGTCCAGATAAATACTTGGTGGTTCAGATATAACCACTTGATGTGTCCAGATATAAATTTGATATCTTCAGATATAAATATTTGTTTGTTCATATATAAATACTTGGTTTGTTCAGGTATAAATAATTGGTAGTTTCACATATAATATTGGATTCTTTGGTTATGAATACTTGCTATTTAGCTAATCAATACTTGGTATCATCAGCATGCATATTTTAGTAAAGAAGACTTGACGTAGGTCCGATGGGTTTAGCCACCGTCGATTTGCTTTAAGATCGTGTGGAATGCTTTAAACTTCGTGCGAGTTTGTTTCACTTGTCGTACGCAAATATCTTAACTAGATCTGACAGTCATCTTACTAGTTGAACCTAAAAGTAGGTCCGATGGGCATCGGACCTACTCCGTTCTCTTTAAGAAATGCTTGGAGGATTGATTGTTATAATTTACGAAATTGAGACGGTCCTTAGCATTAAATGGTCCCCACACATTCATATTTGAAATTATATTCATATGGGTTGCGCCATTTCGTATGATTGAACCTTCGCATATGCGCCATTTCATATGATAAAGTATTTATATTTGTACCACTTCGTATCTAACCTCGACAGCGGTGCGCTTTTGAACCGTGTTCAACTAATGTCATCAAATTTTGTCCTTCGATCAACATCACCGAACAGACCACTGTACTACTAAGTGAGCAAGCAACTCCTGTCCTTCTATCACATCACCGACTAAGCAATCTCCTCTTTCGCTCTATTCTCTCTATCTAGGGTTTGTCTTTCCACCGATCCAAAGCACGATCAAAGCACCGATCGAAGCACCGACCAAAGCACATTGTTCAGATATAACAAGCCATTGTCTATCCACACCGTCTAAGCACATTTGCTATCCACAACCGTCGCAATGGTGATTCTACGCCAGTTAAGCACCGATAAAAGCGAAGGAAATCCTTCCGAGCAAGTGAGCAACGACGGAACTGTCAGTGTTACTTCCGAGCAAAGGTGAGCAACGCGAACAAGCAGATCGTACTATTTCAAAGTGGTGAAACCCACAGAAAAGGCTGATGAAGGTTCAATCTGTTATTTCTGAGAAATTTCAACAATTTTCGAGTATTAAATGTAATTTAGGTATAAATACCTTAGTTTTAGTTGTAAATGATGTCGACTTTTCAATTAGGAACAGAGAGAGTAATTTCTGGTTCTGAGAAATCACCACAAGTTACAATCTGCTCGATGAAACCCGAAGAAGGTACAATATGTTAATTTTTGAAATTTTGAACAATTTTTGAGTAATAGATGTAAATTTAGGTATAATTTTTGAGTAATTTATTCCTCATATTTTAGGAGTACATGAAATTTTAGGTTATAAATACCTTAATCATTAGTTACTAGCCTGTGCATAAATACTTGTCAGCTATAAATACTTGATATGTTCAGATATAAAACTTGACTTGTTCTGATATACATACTTGATGTGTTGAGCATCTAAACTTGATGTGTTTAGTGTGTAGGGTTTAGGAGTAATACCTTATATTGTCAGATATAAATAAATACTTGACCTGTTCTGATATACTTGATGTGTTGAGATATAAATACTTGATGTGTTTAGGGTTTAGGGTTTAGGGTTAAGGAGTAATACCTTATATTGTCAGATATAAATACTTGATGTGACTTGTTCAGATATAAATACTTGATGTGTTGAGATATAAATTGATGTGTTCTGATATAAATACTTTATGTGTTGAGATATAAATGCTTGATGTTTCAGATATAAATACTTGTTAGATTCATAATAATACCTGATATGATCCAGCATGCACACTCAAATATTTAATATACATATTGGACTCTTTATATGTAATTTTAGGTATAAATACCTTAGGTTTTATTTGTAATTGATGTCTGACTTTTCAATTAGGAACAGAGAGAGTAATTTCTGGTTCTGAGAAATCACCACAAGTTACAATCTGCACGATGAAACCCGAAGAAGGTACAATCTATGTAAATTTAGGTATAATTTTTGACTAATTTATTCCTCATATTTTAGGAGTACATGAAATTTTAGTTATAAATACCTTAATCATTAGTTAATAGCTGTGCATAAATACTTGTCAGCTATAAATACTTGATATGTTCAGATATAAAAACTTGAGTTGTTCTGATATAAATACTTGATGTGTTGAGATATATAATACTTGATGTGTTTAGTGTGTAGGGTTTAGGAGTAATACCTCATATTGTCAGATATAAATACTTGATGTGTTGAGATATAAATACTTGATATGTTCTGATATACTTGATGTGTTGAGATATAAATACTTGATGTGTTGAGATATAAATGCTTGATGTTTCAGATATAAATGCTTGTTAGATTCATAATAATACCTGATATGATCCAGCATGCACACTCAAATATTTATAAAATATTGGACTCTTTATATATGAATACTTGTTACTTATTTATGACTTTTCAATCAGGAAAACTAGAAGTTGCGGAATTAGTACAAGTTGCTAAACGTGGTCGTGGACGCCCACGAGGTTATAGGAAAGGTAATTGTTAAATACCTATTTTAATTGTTGGACATTAATACCTTATAATGTTGCTATCTGTACATTTTTACATATGTATAATTACTA
>JAJGRW010000472.1:460798-511151 GCA_025461045.1 Carex parvula
ATCTGAACTAATCAAGTATTTATATGAACACATCAAGTATTATACCTGAACTAAAAGTATTTATATCTGAACACATCAAGTATTTATATCTGAACTAATCAAGTATTTATATCTGAACACATCAAATATTAATACCTGAACAAGTCAAGTAATACCTGAACAACAATCAAGTATTTATATCTGAACTAATCAAGTATTTATAGCTGAACACATCAAGTATTTATAGCTCAACAAGTCAAGTATTAATACCTGAACAAGTCAAGTATTAATACCTGAACATCAAGTTTTATCTGAACAAGTCAAGTATTAATACCTGAACAAGTCAAGTATTAATACCTAAAAATCAAGTATTATATCTGAAAAATCAAGTATTTATATCTGAACACATCAAGTATTTATATCTGAAACATCAAGTATTTATATCTGAACACATCAGTATTTATATCTGAACACACTAAGTATTTATATCTGAACACATCAAGTATTTATATCAAGCATTAATACTGAAAAAAACTTACTCGATTTCTTAGAAGAGATATCAATCTCTTTCTTCTTCTCCTCTTGCTTGATCTCTTTACGAGCTACAAAGAAACATAAAACATCTAATTAACAATGTGCATAATGACACTTTCAAATATTAATACTGAAATATTAAAGCATAAACAATGGTGCATCCAAATATTTACTCTTATAAAATTAATAAAAAAAACTTACGTGATTCCATAACCTCTTGCTTATGTGGTTGCGCCATTCAGCAGTACAAATTCAACCAATTTGCTTGCAGATTTCGGTGACATTTCTGGAAGTTGTGGGTGTTCACCTTCTTCAAATGACAGATCGTCAAACCTCTCTTTTTCATTTAGATCAATAAGTTCTTGGCAAGGTTCCATGGCAAAAAGCCAGAAAATTGGAGTCATTTCTTTCAACAAGTGAAGAAGCTTGGTTCGACACACTCTGAAGAGGTGCATACCTTTTATAAGATGCAAGAATTTATGTGCAGTAAACCCTGAAAAATCAGTTTCTCGCCTCTGCCCCTTTTCAGTGGATTGCTGTTCACATCTGAAACTTTCACATCCCTCAAGTGAGGCTCTAAAGTTGCCCTCTTCCATGTAATATTCAACTTCCAATTGAGGTATCTAGGGATGCGGCCACCACAATTGTAAACACCTCTGATCTTGACATGCTCATAGAACCATGCCTGCATATAAGAAAAAACAAAGAAGGTTTAGTGGTTAATCTCAATTCAACAAGTATTTATAGATGTACACCTCAAGTATTTATATCAGAACAAATGAAGTATTTATATCTGAACACATCAAGTATTTATATCTGAACCCATCAAGTATTTATATCAAAACACATCAAGTATTCATATCTGAACCATCAAGTATTTATAGCTGAACATATCAAGTATTTATATCTAAACATACAAGTATTTAGAACAAACATGCCAAGTATTTACCCTATATTTCATTTGATGATTAACAGATAAAATAATTATTAGGTTAGAATAAAGTTCCTATGACTTACAATCAGAGCCAAAGCACACCCTGGCATTGTACCTGAAGCCTTTTTCGGCTTCTTTTTTTTCTTAGCAATTTCTTCTTGAGAACTTTCTACAACAACTTCCTCTCCATCTTTTTTCAACTTACACCATGCAGCATTATGAGGAATGTTGTCCATCAACATTTGGTGCACGACTCAGACCAGTTCAGAAACTTGAGTTTTTTCAGATTTTCAGCGACGTCGAACATGTGAATTGGCACATTCCCAGTAGATTGCGGGAACAATATAGTTGTAAACAAATACACACCAGTAATCGTACAACATCAGCAACTTTATTGTTAATTTCTGAACACAATGACGTATCATCAACTGCTTTCACAATTGCATCTTCAAGTTCTCTGCGAGTGATCTCACCAGTACCTCTCCCGAAATGTCTCGTCCGGAGACCGTATAGAGTCACACATTCCTCTTGTATTGTACGGGTTTCCCTTCTGTGGAAAGACCCATCACTAAAGCCACTTCATCTGCAGTAAATTTGAGGGAGTGGGCAGTAGTGCTTGCACCACTCCAGTCTTGAAAATGAAAGATCCTTTCCCATCCCACATCAACAGAATTTGATGTAAGATGGCGTTGTTCACTTCAGTTCCTTTTGGAAATCCAAAAAAGTGGAGAAAAGGAGTTTTTGCTAATAACCTTATGTGATGCTCATTTAGTTTCTTTAAAACTCTCAAATGAAAGAACCTCATAGCTGTGTCAACACAGCATTTGTTCTTTATACAAGAATCTGACACCCGTCGTGGTTTTATTGGTGGATCACCTATGAAGAATAAAAACATAACAAAAATTTAATATAAGGTAATTATTAAATACCAATTTTAAATTAACAGATTGTACCTACATATAAAACATCAAGTATTATATCTGAACACTTCAAGTATTTATATCTGAACACATCAAGTATTTATATCTGAACAACACATCAAGTATTTATATCTGAACACATCAAGTATTTATATCTGAACACATCAAGTATTTATATCTCAACATGAAGTATTTATATCTGAACACATCAAGTATTTATATTGAAAAACAACAAGTATTTATATCTTAACATATCAGGTATTATTAAACAACTACCAAGTATTTAAATCTAAGCATATCAATTAATATATGAACACATCAAGTATTCATCTAGAACATATGAAGTATTTATATCTGAACATACCAAGTATTTATATCTAAACATATCAGGTATTAATGTCCAAACAATTAAAATACCTATTTTAGCTGAACATACCAAGTATTTACATCTGAACATAGCTGAACATACCAAGGATGTATAATTACTACTATTTAATATAGTAATTATACATATGTAAAAATGTACAGATAGCAACATTATAGGTATTAATGTCCAACAATTAAAATAGGTATTTAACAATACCTTTCCTATAACCTCGTGGGCGTCCACGACCACGTTAGCAACTTGTACTAATTCCGCAACTTCTAGTTTTCCTGATTGAAAAGTCATAATAAGTAACAAGTATGCATATATAAAGAGTCCAATATTTATATTAATATTTGAGTGTGCATGCTGGATCATATCATGTATTATTATGAATCTAACAAGCATTTATATCTGAAACATCAGCATTTATATCTCAACACATCAAGTATTTATATCTCAACACATCAAGTATATCAGAACATATCAAGTATTTATATCTCAACACATCAAGTATTTATATCTGACAATATGAGGTATTACTCCTAAACCCTACACACTAAACACATCAAGTATTATATATCTCAACACATCAAGTATTTATATCAGAACAAGTCAAGTTTTTATATCTGAACATATCAAGTATTTTATAGCTGACAAGTATTTATGCACAGCTATTAACTAATGATTAAGGTATTTATACTAAAATTTCATGTACTCCTAAAATATGAGGAATAAATTACTCAAAAATTATACCTAAATTTACATAGATTGTACCTTCTTCGGGTTTCATCGTGCAGATTGTAACTTGTGGTGATTTCTCAGAACCAGAAAATTACTCTCTCTGTTCCTAATTGAAAAGTCAGACATCACTTACAAATAAAACCTAAGGTATTTATACCTAAAATTACATATAAGAGTCCAATATGTATATTAAATATTTGAGTGTGCATGTTGGATCATATCAGGTATTATTATGAATCTAACCAAGTATTTATATCTGAAACATCAAGCATTATATCTCAATCACATAAAGTATGTATATCAGAACACATCAAGTATTTATCTCTCAACACATCAAGTATTTATATCTGAACAAGTCACATCAAGTATTTATATCTGAACAATATAAGGTATTACTCCTTAACCCTAAACCCTAAATCCTAAACACATCAAATATTTATATCTCAACACATCAAGTATTATATCAGAACAGGTCAAGTATTTATTTATATCTGACAATATAAGGTATTACTCCTAAACCCTACACACTAACACATCAAGTATTTATATCAGAACAAGTCAAGATTTTTATATCTGAACATATCAGTATTTATAGCTGACAAGTATTTATGCACAGCTATTAACTAATGATTAAGGTATTTATAACTAAAATTTCATGTACTCCTAAAATATGAGGAATAAATTACTCAAAATTATACCTAAATTTACATCTATTACTCAAAAATTGTTCAAAATTTCAAAAAATTAACAGATTGTACCTTCTTCGGGTTTCATCGAGCAGATTGTAACTTGTGGTGATTTCTCAGAACCAGAAATTACTCTCTCTGTTCCTAATTGAAAAGTCAGACATCATTTACAACTAAAACCTAAGGTATTTATACCTAAAATTACATTTAATACTCGAAAATTGTTGAAAATTTCTCAAAAATAACAGATTGTACCTTCATCAGCTTTTCTGTGGGTTTCACACTTTGAAATAGTACGATCTGCTTGTTCGCGTTGCTCACCTTGCTCGGAAGTAACACTGACAGTTCCGTCGTTGCTCACTTGCTCGGAAGGATTTCCTTCGCTTTTATCGGTGCTTAACTGGCGTAGAATCACCATTGCGACAGTGTGGATAGCAAATGTGCTTAGACGGTGTGGATAGACAATGGCTTTTATATCTGAACAATGTGCTTTGGTCGGTGCTTTGATCGGTGCTTTGATCGGTGTGGAAAGACAAACCCTAGATAGAGAGAAAGAGCGAAAGACGGAGATTGCTTAGTCGGTGATGTGATCGAAGGACAGGAGGTTGCTTGCTCACTTAGTGGTACAGTGGTCTGTTCGGTGATGTGATCGAAGGACAAAAGTTGATGACATTAGTTGAACACGTTCAAAGGCGCACCGCTTCGAGGTAGATACGAAGTGGTACAAATATAAATACTTTATCATATGAAATGGCGCATATGCGAAGGTTCAATCATACGAAATGGTGCAACCCATATGAATATAATTTCAAATATGAATGTGTGGGGACCATTTAATGCGAGGACCGTCTCCATTTCGTAAATTATAACATCATCTCCAAGCATTTCTTTAAAGAGAACGGAGTAGGTCCGATGCCCATCGGACCTACTTTTAGGTTCAACTAGTAAGATGACCTGTCAGATCTAGTTTAAGATATTTGCGCACGACAAGTGAAACAAACTGGCACGAAGTTAAAGCATTCCACACGATCTTAAAGCAAATCGACGGTGGCTAAACCCATCGGACCTACGGTCAAGTCTTCTTTACTAAAATATGCATGCTGATGATACCAAGTATTGATTAGCTAAATAGCAAGTATTCATAACCAAACAATCCAATATTTATATGTGAAACTACCAATTATTATACCTGAACAAACCAAGTATTTATATATGAACAAACAATATTTATATCTGAAGATATCAAATTTATATCTGGACACATCAAGTGGTTATATCTGAACCACCAAGTATTTATCTGGACACATCAGGTATTTATGTCTGAACACATCTAGTATTTCTACAGTTATAAAACATTTAATTATAAACTTTAAATTTCATTTAATATATATTATTTTTCTTATACAATGAAGTATTTATAATAACATAAATGTGTTATAATTTTTTTATATAATGAATTTGTGCTATATCACGAAGTATTTATTACTATGAAACAAATAAAAAAGAAAACATAATGAATTAGTACACTATATCAACTATAGATGAAAAAAAAATTTGTACAATATATTGCTTCTCGTAGTTCCTCTGCCTCTATTAATGTAAAAAAAATCAACAAAAATATACTATATGAAATGTATTTCTATGAACATCTATATTATCATTTTTTTTCTATCTATATCTATACAATTAAATTGAAGTATTAATATTTTCTCCTTTTCCTTCTTTTATTCCTTTACCTTTTTTTCCCTTCCCCTTTTTTTCCTTCTCCTTTTTTTTCCTTTGTAATCATTTTGCCAATGGCAATATCAAGTTTACTCTTAATTGTACTTTTTGGGGGCCGTCCTCTTTTTTTAGATTTAGCAGGTGGTAGTAAACTTGTAGATGGTTGATAATTCACTACAGTACTAGTCTATTGATCAGATGATGCAGATCGTGTTCCATTAAGCACAGTCTCAACATTTTCTTCTTGCATTGTATCACCTCAAAATATAAAAAAATATTAATACCAATTATAAGAACTATATGTAACTATACTATGAGTTATGTTGAAAAATATAAATAGTTTTTCCCCAATACCTGTTCCTGAACCAGTAACTACCGCCTGAACGTTCACTTCATCATTAATTCTTCACCTATAAAAAATTGAACAAATCAAGTATTTATATCTGGAAGCAGAAAATATTTATACGTGAATACAATAAGTATTTATACCTGAATACATCAAGTATTGATATCAAAATCATAAAGTATTGATATAAAAAACAGTACGTATTTATACCTGTTCTTGTAACTGCTGAAATATTTTTATTGTTTCTACCTCTAGCTGGTCTCCCCACAACTTGAGAAGTTACTTTTGCACCACTTTGTTCACCATTGACATTTGCTAGTTTCATACAAGTTTGAATTCCAAAAACCTAGACAATGAAAAAGTATTAACAGCCAACTAAACAACTACCAAGTATTTATATATAAACATCCAAGTATTATACATAACACCTCAAGTATTTATACCTAACACCTCAAGTATTTTTATCTAAAGTATTTTAGTATTTATATCTAAACCATTAAAGTATTTATATCTAAACTAGTAAAGTATTTATATCTAAACAATTAAAGTATTTATATCTAAACCATTATAGTATTTATATCTAAACCAGTAAATTATTTATATCTAAACCATTAAAGTATTTATATCTAAACAACTAAAGTATTTATATCTAAATATCTAAAGTATTTACCCTAAACACATCAAGTATTTTTACCTGGCAATGCACCATTTGTAATATTCCACACTTTCCCTACCGAGCAAAGCACAACCGAAGATAATAGTCTGACCATGGTGGTTAGCACCGACAAATAACACAAGAGGCATATCGTACCTGAGACACATCAAAAAAGACAAATTAGTAAATATACATATATATTATTGTATTAATTTCAACTGATCCATGTATTCACTCTTAAAATAGAAAGTATTTATATCTGAGCACACCAAGTGTTTATATCTGAAACAATAAGTATTTATATCTGAATACACCAAGTATTTATACCTACACATGTCTTTATATATCCTACTATTTGTACATATTCTGACATATTCTACTAAAAAAAATACTGACATTTATTCTGGAAAAAAAAAGAATTATTACCTATTCGTCAAGTATGTTGCATCCATAACAACAACATCATGAAAATACTTGTAAGATACTCGACTACGGCCATCAGCCCAAAATATGCTCCATAAACGCCCATCAGTTGTATATTCGTATCTATAAAAAAAATCTCTATCGATCTTTTCCTTCACTCCAAAGTAATCAAAGAGTAATTGAGCATCATTCCTACCAATAGACTGTAATTTCAACCTCTTGTATTTGTTAATATGATTCCGCACATCTCTACGAGTAAAAGGACATTGCATATAACCTCCAGCAGTTTTTATTACAAGATTGATATTAACTGATACCACAAGACCTTGGTCTTCATTAAACTCCAATAATCGCTGGTATTGGTTTGGGATATATCGGAATCATGCAATAAGGAATGCTGTTTGAGGTACCAAATCATGATTGTGCCCTAAAATCACTTTCTTTACTATCCAATTCCCACTCAAATCAGAATCTCCCAATTTAACACATGCCTTACAACCTGTCCCTATATAACCCTTATTTCTCTGTGGGACAGGTCCATCCTCAAAACGTAATGGCTCTTTGCATTTGCCACAAGCAAATGTTACATGGTTGACTAAGGTAGTACCCCTCTTCTTATGGTTTGACCTTTTGACAACAGCAAATCCAATTTTCTTCGCATATAACTCATAATATTGGCGTGCTTCATCAATCGAATCAAATACATCACCAATAGCTGGTGCAATAATTCATGATCTTCATCTTCCATATCATCTACTTCATCTTCTACAACTCCTTCAACTTCTTCTACATATCTTTCACCTAGAACCTCAACTTCTTCATCCAACTCATTGTTGACAGATTCCATGTTGAGATTCAAGTCAAAATCTCTGATGCCAACAACATCAACCTCCACTCTTGCATTTCCATTTACATTAGATTTTTCACCTTGAAAATTGTCTGTTTCAGGTTGTGAAACATCCAATATGGTGTTCAGATCCCAGTCAAACTCTCTAATGCCCACATCATCACTTATTACATCATTTTCACGATGCAAATCTTCATAGAAACGATAAAGATTCACCTCATCCACTGCATCACCATTATATTGTATGCATAATTCATCTCCAAAAGACTCATTGAGATCAATATCCATCCTAATATTCAACAATAAAATGCAAAGTATTGACATCAGCGTATCCAAGTATTAATAACTGTAAAAGCAAACTGTATATGGCTACATGTAAAGTATTAATACTAAGCATGAGAAGTATTGACATCAAGGTATCCAAGTATTAATAACTTTAATAGCAAAATGTATATGGCTAATATGTCAAGTATTAATACTAAACATGAGAACAACATGATTATAAAATGAATATGTACTTGCAAACCAAATTTTACATTTTTTCGAATTCTTTATTATTTTTTTAGATAGGCTGTTTTTGGATGGTCTAGAATGTTCCGATCAAGTGATTTTCGAAAAAATAGTAAAAAAAAAATCGAAAAAATGTAAAATTTGGGTTGCAAGTACATATTCATTTTATAATTCGGATCGACCGTTAGAATTTTGAAAAGTCAAATTTTGAGCCGTAGTACGGACCCAATTGGTGCTATGCATAGCACCGTAGCCTCACTCTTTATAAAATACTCATTTATTCTTTATGAAATCATAAACTGTAATCATAAATTGAAACAACTACTAAAACATTAAAACAAAATGAATAATCATGAATAATATTGAAACATATATTAATTTTCAAAATGCAAGTAAATTTAAAAACTTTAAAATAATGCATGAGCATTTCATAAAAATTATTTATGAATTTGAAACCTAGGCCTTAACAATAAAGGATGTTAATTTAACACAGTTTAATTTAACGAACAGCTGGAATGAAACAATTAAGTGACTTTCCGGTATTAAATTTTAGGGGCACTCTGTTTTATGCCACTTCAAAACTTCACAATTAGATTTTTGCCACTCTGAGAGAATATTCCTTAAGATTAATGATACAATACCCAATTCTTGCACCCGAATGTTTTTTTTTTTTTTATCAACCTTTGCTCTTAACTTTGGGGCGATATTTTCTACCGAATTTAGCTATACCTCACCTCATCGTGTTAATCCGTAATCTTCCCCACGTCTTAGGGTACTGTACGGCAGAATGATTCTTTTGGTTTAGCTATATTTGTCGAAAATCAAGCCCTATAAGCTAATATCCTTGGGTTAATATTATTAATTAGAAAAAGCCTTTCAATTGTATAATTTTTTTTTTTTTAGATTTTGAGCATGATCTCCCCTTAGCTACCTTCCTAGAATTTAAAGGAACTTAGAAAGCCATTAATATCAACAGACCTTAGCTCTGATACCAGGGTGAGGATCGGTCGGTCAGAGCCTTCAAACTTTAACAGGCTACTGTGAACACGGAAAGAAAGAAGGCACACAAGCGGAAATTTATTATTAAGTGGAATGTTACAAGGAAAGAGAGAGAAGTAAAACTTGCTGTGTCTCAGCTTGTTTTGCAACTCTGAAAACTTAGACTTATATAGAGACTTGGGATGGAATCTCAATTATCACATCGGGTACTCATTGGGCCCCATCGCATGTGATTAAAGGATTTCCACAAACTTTTGTCTCCCACTAAAGATAAAGGTGCTTATCATGCACCGAAAGCTGGCCAATTATTGGCCCACACTAAAGAAAAAGCAAAGGCCACTATAAGCAGGCCTAAAAAGTAAAGCACACCTCATGATACATACCCTATAGTGGTAGGGTCCGGAACATACTTAGATACGGAACACTTTTACCTCACGGATTAGCTGTTTCAACTCTCGGTAAGCTTTTGAAGCTTAGTAAGAGTTTGCTGGACTTGGGGTAGCCAATCTCCCCAGTAATTGTCCCTTGTTGCGAATCTAGAACTTTGGGATTCCTTCATCTGTTGTATTTTTATTAAATCATTAAACCCTTCAAGTGCCTTTGAAATCACTTTGTTTTCTATTGCTCGAAGTTGGAGTCTGAGCTCGCCTCGTCTTTCCAAGGTGTGGGTTTCGCCATTTTGCCGTAGTAGATCCCTGTACTGGCAAATGAGTGACTGATTTGTAGGATTATTTGAGACATTTTCTCCTGAACCTCCTGGTTGGGGTGCTTCTCGCTCTCGTGAAGAGCCCCGGCTAGATTGTCCAGAACATTCAATGCTTCCTGATTGGGCCATCCTGCATCAATTAAAACATTAATTAACCGTGATAGGGAGTCAGCCAAAAGGTTGTCCTTCCCATCTATGTGCTCGAACTGAACATCAATCCCCAATCCCGTCACAAAGTCTATGAACGAGATCCAGCGCACTCTTGACGGTTTATTAACGTTAGATTTATTAAAGAAACTAATGATAGCCTGACAATCAGTGCGTATCACTAATTCCTTCCTGTCGAGGTAGTAGATTTTTAATGCCTCCAGGCTGTTCATGACCGCGAAGATTTCTGCATCTATTGTGGATTTAGGTGGGTTGAATTTGCCACTTGCATAGGCGCATGGCTTCTCTGTGCTCTTTGGATCATACCTCTTTGGTTTCCATTTGCATACACCTCCCCATCCATCCATGCATCCGTCTGTTTCAAGTATGATAAAGCATTCTTCTGGGGGTATGCAGAGATCAGGTAGGTTTTTGACCTGCTATTTTATTGCGCGAATCAGCTCCCAATCTTGTTTATTCAATCGTTTATCACCGGTTGGACTGGTTTTCGCATATAAAGGGCTTAGGAGCTTCCCGAGGTTCGGGATATAGCTTCTGGCATAATTGAGGATCCCTAGCCAAGATCTCATACCAGATTTCTGAGTGAGATCGTCTTCTTTGAATTCTTCAATTTTTGTGATAATATTCGGCTGCAACCGAATAGTACCATTGCCTATTACTGCCCCTAAGAATTCTATTTGAGGAACGGCTATCTTCATTTTTGTCGGGCTTAGGACAAGGCCATGCTCTTCACATTTTGAGAGCATTATTTTTAAATGCTCTGCATGATCTCTTTCGGACTGAGAAAATACCAGAATATCATCAATATAAACTGCTATAAAATTCTCAGTGCCTTTGAAGCAATGATCCATTTTTCTTTGGAACACTGCTGGAGCATTTTTCAATCCAAACGGCATTACTAGCCATTCATATAACCCATCAGGCACCCAGAATGCCGTCCATTCAACTGAATTCGGGTGCATAGCTACTTGGTGAAATCCACTCTTTAAATCGAACTTAGAGTAGATTTTACTATTAGCTACTTTTCTCATGATGGTATTAATTCCAGGAAGGCTATATTGATCTTTTTCAGTTATATTATTAAGCCTCTTGTAA
The DNA here is from genome assembly GCA_025461045.1 of Carex parvula. Lineage (NCBI taxonomy): Eukaryota > Viridiplantae > Streptophyta > Magnoliopsida > Poales > Cyperaceae > Carex > Carex parvula. Next base: position 472,431 of record JAJGRW010000472.1, read on the forward strand.
TTAAATACCATACGTTCTTTGCCCTTTACCTCCTTCCCGGTTTTTGGGTCTATTGATGTACCGGAATTAACAATAATCGCCGTTGTCCGGTGCTTGCTCTTGCTAGGGTCGTATTACCCCGAGTTTCAGCAGGGCCTCTACATGTTTGCTGAAGGTTTGTTTCATCAGTGGCGTGACCTGTTTTAAGGGTCTGTCTTCAATGATGAAGTCTGAATTCTTGATTTCCAGCATGCAGACGATCTTGTTTTTACTCCAATGTTGCAAAGGATTTTCGCCAATGAACCCGGCCTCCTGCAGCCTTCTTAGCAGTTGATCAAACTTTGTAACAAAGTCCGATGATGTTTGCCCAAAATTATAATGGACCATTTCTTGGAGTTGTATGTACTCCAGGTCTTGGAGGTCTATTCCTTCTATGGTTAGGACCTTTGCCTGTGGTTGTGTGTTGATGACCGTTAGGTTTTTGTAGAAGGTAATTGTGTCACCCTCTATTCTCAGACCTCCATGCATAGAGCGTATAAAATTACACCCTATGATCATTTGTATTTCCCCCCCTAACTTCATTGGGAATGCATAGGTATATGGGATGCGGAACTGGTTTTCGCCAATGATCATTCTTCCATATTTCAACTTCATGTTGGCGGTTTGAGTGGAATTTACCCCTGTGAATTGTACCACAAAGGTATTTTCTTCAAGAGCTTCTTTTGGTACTGACCCTTGATCTATGCAGCAGGTTGTGGCGCCAGTGTCTAGGATTGCTCTTATTTTTAGTTTTTGAACTCCAGGAATATCGAGCTCCACCTCTAGGTTGTACAATCGGTTTTTGATAATTCTTCCGGTGGATGGATTACCACTAGTGTTATGGACTGTCTCTCCATTGAGGACGTTTGCGCTTTCATCAATGCCCTTCTTCTTTTCATCAACACCACTCTGTTTTGGCTTTAGGTTGTCGAATTCTTCCTTCAGGTGTTCTTCAAGGAGGTCTTCGTACCTCTTTTTGTGATGGTCAACCTCTTTCTGCAGCCTCTCCATTTCAGCCTCACACCATACAATGTAGTCTCTCTGCTCTTGGACTAGTGTTCTAAGGTTGATTTGTGCTGGTGCGGTTGCTGGGGTAACTGGTACTTCCTTCTTGAAGTAGAATGGGCCGCACAGGTTGCATGCTGTTACTCCGCACTCTGAACAATGTATTCTAGCACGGATTATAGTTTCTCTAGCACAACAGGAACAGGTTGTTTTGAATGGTTGCTCGATGACTTGATTATGAAGCCATTGGTGTTGGCAGTCCATCTGTTTCTCAGGTAATTTTATTCTAGGCCTGTAGCCTGAATTCTCTTCTCCGAGCATAAAGAGAGAGTTTAGCTGTAGGGTTTGTATTCCTTGTTGTAGCTCCATCTCCCCATCTTCGCCTTCAGAAATACTGAATATAGCATCGCTCTGGCCTTCCCCTTCTTGTACTGATATTATGTCACAATCATCTGGTATATCGAGCCCTTCAAAGATTGCTGCCCGTTTAATGTTTCTTCTATCATTGGGGCATTCTCGCGCGAAGTGACCTTCTTGCCCACATAGGTAGCATTTACACCTCTTGTCTCTAACCAAATGCTTTCTCTTTTCGACTCTAGCGTGAGATTCATGGGGCTTGCCTTTATAGGTTGTTGATCTTCTCAGGCCGTACCTCTTTTCTGGTTTACGGTAATAACCAGGAATTGGTATCTGGCTACAAAAGGAGAGGTCTTTGAGTGATCTTTTGAAAGCAGCATCTTTGCACTCGCCTTCCAGATATTTATAGGCAAAATAGTACCCTCGGGATTACTCCTATAGTGAGACCAGGGTATTTTTCTTCAAACATCGTTTTTATTCTGGTCCCGAGGTCACCGGGCATCTTCAACCAGAATTTTTCTGAGAGCTCTGGGCTAATGTACATTCGCCCAGATTTTGCCGCTAATCTTAAATACTCGTTCATATACTGAATGAGATATTTAACATTGTCGCAGGTGAGGCGCTCCAGATCTTTGTAGGCCTGATCTTGGAGAACTGTTGATCCTTGGGCAGGGTCCTCTAGTGAAAATACTCTTCTCATCTGGGAAAGTATGTTTTGTGTGCCTTCCCGGCCATCCGCCACTGCTATCAACGCCTCGTACTCAGTGAGGAATTGCATCCTCCATTGGACCCATGTTAATTTCTCCACTTCTCCCAATAGATTCTCCATATATTCTATTTTATCCCTGGGGTCTGTAAATCCTTTCTCAGCCACATGGTTTCGAGTAATAGACTCCCATCGTGAAAACGCATCATGGAACAACCCTAGTTGATCAGGGATTACAAACATGGCGCCCTGCTGTTGCTGCGCCGATGGTAGTGTCCACATCTCATTGTTGTAGCCCCCGCGAAATCGCCCTGCTCTGGGCACTCTTTCATCAAACGTGGGAGTGGTCCATCTTGTCTCATTTGTACCTCTTGCAGGAGGGTAGCTGGGCATGTGCATGGACTGGTCTGGTGGTGGCTGGTAATGAGATATCGCGGAAGAGCTTGACATAAAAGCATGTTGCCCTTTTAGTGTTTCAGATAGGTTTTTGAATTGCGGGTAATCAAATGCTTCTTCTGTATTAATACCGCTCATCATGAAAATGGTATCCATACCCCCCCGAGACGAAAAAGGATTGACCCAATCCTTAGCAGTGTTGTGAGGACTGCCTTCATGATCTGTATCCCAAACCGGGTCAGAATCTTCTTGTTTATCAGGTGGTTGTGCTGATTGGTTAGCGAGGTACTGTATGTACTGCCAATCGTCCTCTTCATCATCAGTTTCCTCGGTATCATTCCTCTCTTCTGTTAGGATAAGGATTGTTTCGCTCCCAACTTCATCTTCATCATCAGGTATATCGCTCGTGAGATCAGGGGCTGGGACATAATTCTGGAATGATATAGATATTCTGCCCTCAAGGAGGTTACTGGTCTGCAATTCTGTTGGCACCATAGGGATTTCAATTCGCGATGGCCTGACTACCCAGTTTCTTCCTTGATTTTCTTGTGCTGAGTAGCGTCTGCCCGGAAGGGCTCGTATGCCCCTGCTTGCCAGGTATTCTGAAACATTGCTTATTTGGTAGGCGAATCCGACATTCGATGTGTTGGAAAGCCTGCCTACTAAACCTCTAGTGACTAGGAGGTTAGCTTCACCATTCTGCCAGTTTTGGTATCCCCTTGTTAGGATTGATAACTGGAAATTTCTATAGAAATCCCCGATTGTTTGCATAGTATCCGGTATAACATATACCAGCTGGCTTCCTCTTGTCAGATCAATTTCTACTGTATCGAAAATGGACTGATCTCCTTGCCACCTGTTGTCTCTGAAAACAACTAACGCCGAGGTGCCTTCATCCTGCCTGTGCAGGATCTGTATTCTTACTTGAGCGACCCCTATGTGGATAAATTGCATCCCACTTTGTCGAAGGGCCGCATAGCTGTCGGGCTGTATAAATGGCCTGTCGATTTGCTGGTTGTCGGTGCAGAGAATTGCTTCCTCAGAGAAATGGTTATAGACACGGTGGTTGTTGTCGTCCCTTCTGGAATTGTATAGTACTTCAGCAGGTACTATAGCAGCTCGATCTCTCAGGGATCTTCTGAGCTGAGTATCTGGATCCACCTGCTCTTCCAGAGTCATCTGGTAAGGACTTCTACCCGTTATAGTTCGAGCAAGGTTCCTCAGGTTTCTTTGGGCATTATATCTCCTTCTTTGCCCTCTTCGGTATTCGCGAACCTGATCTTCGAATAATGGTGCGTCAGGGTTTATTGTTTGGGTTTGGGTTACACTAGGTCTCCCTGATGTTTCCATCATTTAAGTTTTTGTTTTTCTTCTAGTGCTTGCACCAGCAACTGGATTTGGGTGTTGTTTTGCTTGATTAATGTGGTTGTGCCTGAGTTGCCACCACGATTGTCAGCAGGTTTTGCAAAGCCTACTGCGGGTGACTCAATTGAGTCTGTTGCTTGAACTGCTTGTTTGTAGAATTGGGTGTTCTGAGTGAGCGTGTAATTACTCATGAACTAACCCAGGTTTCTACTCTTTTGAGGACAGCTTCTACTCTTTCGAGTTTCTGGTTGAGTTCTCCAGCAATTTTTAAGGTTTCTGTTTCAAAAGGTTTGGGTTGCCTTGTGACTTCTGTCACCAAAGTTTTGACCTCTGATGTTGTTAAAGGATGGTTTTCTGTTAATAGAATTGTGAGGTTTTTCAAGTTTTGTTCGAGTTTTTGGATTTTCTGGTCAAGGGAGTGGATTTGTTCCTGGGTTTGCTTAAAATTTTTTTTAAGCTTACTCGGCTTAACAGGTTTACTCTGTCATATATGACAGAAATGTTGTTGGCTAAGTGTTTGTTGGTTATTGTTGAATCTGAAAGGTCTAGGTATTCTAGATTAGAGGTTCGAGACTTCGTATACCACTCTTGGATGGATTGCTCCCACCTCTCGCTCATAAACTATTCTGTATAGAAATTACTGTTGTTTGATTGTCAAATATTCCAGGTTAGTAGTTCAGGTTTGATCATACCACTTATAATTGTTCTTGCTCAAAGTTTTAAATATGTACTTTGTTTACACATCTAAATCATTCTGGGGACAAATTTGGGGGTACTAATCATTCATTTTTGGGGTAGGGTGGCAAATTTACAATTTCCTTGTTTTGGGGTGGCATATAACTAATTATCCCTAAATTTTATCTTCAATATCAAAAATAAAATAACCAATTTTTTTTATCTATTATTAAATTGATTCCAAATATTTTTTTCATGACAGTAGAACACCATGCACGTGATGTGCCAACAAGTTTGAAAACAAATTATAAAATTCTGTAGATTTGTTTGAAAACGCAAAATACAAGTATCGTGTAAAGGTAAATTATTAAAGTTTATGAATATAATGAACGAAAAGAAAAATTGTATAATTATATTTGAGGAAGAGCTCAAATTTGACATGAATTTTTTACACGAATTGTATCAGTATGCTCAGTAAATGAATAAATGTAAATGAATAAGCAAAAATAGTGAGGCAACTAGCCTGAGAATAAATGTAAATGAATAACCAAAAATATGTTAATTATCGTCAAATTCATTACAAAAGAATAATTGTGATATTGGCTAGAGTTCTGAGACCCAAAAAATTTCAGTAAGCACCTGCTAACCTGTACAACTCAGTCATACCTTTGAAAAGGTTTCCCCTGTACCCACCTGCTTTGACAGTAGCATGTGGTATTCTGGCATCTCCATTTAAATTAACAAGCTCATCCTCAATTAGACTATGTGTCAAGTGAAAATCAAAAGACCTTCAAAAGCTTGTCGTGTTAGTTCCCCATTGGTCTTTTTCCTCATTATAGGAGGTTTAATTGGTATAATCTGGTCCTAACTTATTATGGGAAGGTTTACAGGACCTGCATTAAATTAGGTACAATCCCTACTTTAGTAATTTTTGTCACTTGCCCCACAGTTATACAACTAACACATTTGCAATTACTACAAATATTTGTGAACAATTAGACTTAGAACAGCCAGCAATTGTATTGTGTATGGTTAATTATGGAAAACTGTAGAAGAGGGAAGTTCCAGGTCATTATTTCTGGGCTGTAGTTTAACTGTTTCTAGCTATTTGTTTGCCAAAGTTTTTTCCCATATCAATAGACATCTTCAGAATGGCTGACATCTAGCTACTTCTATGCCAGCTTAAATTAAACATACTCAAATGTGAGGCATTTCATCCTTTTTTTTTTGCGTTTTCTCTCTTTCGTTTTGGTATATCTTGTTAAACTGTTAAAAGTGAAACTTTATGCTGAGTTGAATCAGCAGGAATATAACTTAGTTGATTTATAATTTTATCTAACCGAAATATCACCAAGGACCAACATAACAATATAAACACATTCCACATCAACCTACATGCATGCCCAAATTTGATCTAACTTTACATAAGAGTGAACCAAAAACAAAAGCATTTGACAACATGCTTCAACCAAAAACAAAAGCATTATGTCAACACGACACACGTTTAGGATATTTAGCTCCAACAAAAATAAGCAGTACAAGCAAAGCTATGAAAATGACTTCGTTTAGCATGTCCTAGTTACGAGCTTGCCTCTTTAAGGGTACATGCTAAGCAACTTCATGAATTCTTTACGATCCTCCTCCAAATGGAGATTTCTGTAATAAGCATAGCGGTAATTACCATCACCATTACATGGCAGCTTTGATTCCCAATCTTTCCTTTTCCTTCCTGTTGTCAAACCACTGAGTCTGGACCTGGGACTCTAAAGCAGAAAACAAAATATATATTTATATAGTCAGTAGCATATATTTGAGAATTTGCAAAGACAAATAAAAAGAGGATGCAATTGGCAAGAAAAACTAATTTAATTCATCCCCTTCAAATTTCAACTAGCTGTTGTTTCTTGTCCAATGAACTCGACACAAAGGATATCAAGGCCAATGTAATTTGCAAACAAAAGAGGATTTACATTGGCCACATCCCCTCAGTAGAACGACCACTGGTTTGGACAGTGTATAGTAAGAATGGAAATGACACTGAAGTACGACTAGTTATAATAAAAAAGTAATATGATCTAGGATTGGCTTACACTGTTAAAAGTATCATCTAAGTTTTTTCGAATGAGTAATTTAGAAAAAAAATACTTTATTTAGGACTGGCTTACATCGGCAAAGTACTGCAAAAGATTTTTGAACCTTCAATTAATTTAATAGGGCTAGATTTTACACTAAAACTAAACCTCATGAGCCACGAGTAACAAACTAACAATAGCACAAAGAGGAGCAATCAACAACAACAACAACCAAGCCTTTAGTCCCAAACGAGTTGGGGTAGGCTAGAAATGAAACCCAACCGGAGAGGAAGCAATCAGGATTAACAAAATAATTCTAAAACCAAACTTGTACTCTGGATGCTTTTTTTTTATATGGTATAATGGTTTGATATAATACCAACTATTATTTTGTTAAAGAGAGATACACAAGTTAGGAGACTCATGAATTGATAGTTCCCAAACCTAGCCTTATTGAGAGCAGGAAGTAGAAAAAAAATAAATAAATAAAAGGTAAGCACCTTATGAACAAGCTTCAGTGATTTCAGAATAGGACAATTATGGAGCATCATAATGACAGCTGCCAAATTGTGCTCGTGAAAACAAAGGGTCACATCCAAGTGCTTCAAATTATGAAAATGTGGCACATCTTTTCCTGATTTCAACAATATAGGAATTGGGTCCTCCGAATACTGTACAAATCAAACATGCCAAAAATATTCAAGTAAAGCATCAACCTACAATTGTACCGTACATTACCAAGTAATCATATAAAATTGTCATACCGGTTTCAGATAAATATTTAACATATCGTAACACACCGCTTTAAATTAAATGGTCAATTGATAGGTTCAGACACACATATCTAAACAATTCGAAGATGCACTTGCACCAGAGGTGAAGAAAGAAAACATAACTGACATGTGCAAAAAAATAATAATTAAGAGGGTAAAGTGTATGACCTTGCTCACGTCTAAATGCAGGCTTAGCTCTTCCACATGTGAGATGCAATTCAGCAGCCTATCAATGGTACTGACATTATAATTATCACCAAGTTTAATAACAGCTTTTGTTAACAACGGAACCTTTGCATGGATGTGTGACATATTTCCAAGACAGCACTTAATTTCAAAATGAAGTGACTCCAATGAAGGAAGTGATAACCCCACAATATCATGTTTTTCAGAACCGAAGGCAATAATCAGTTTGAGTTTTCTGATTGTCTGGGAGGAAAGGCTAAGCCCAGGAGTACCTCTTACATCAATATGTAAATCTTCCAAAGAACACAATTCAGAGAGAAGTTTGTTGAGACTGGCCACGTTAGCCCCACTCGATTGAAGAGAAAGGCTTCTCAGGAAAGTTAAATTGATTCCAGAAGGAAATTTAATTTTTCGAGGATATTCGCCAGGGATACGTATGCGATGAAGGGAGAGGCACCTGAGAGAGTTAATTCTAAAGACAATGGGGAGAATAGGTAACAAATCTGACAAATTGAAACATGTCATGGTGAGGTGGCGCAAGTCCAGGGAGCGGGCCTTGGCAAGCAAGGACGAAACGATCGCTATGGCATCTTTACTGCCACAGCGGGATACCTCTAGGCACAAGCTGTGGAGGGGGTGGGAGGGATTGCGGCGAAGCACTACACGTTTGGCCATGGCAATGAAGTTTTTAGATCGGGGCCTAGGAAGGTCGTAGCTGATGACCGCAAGGGAAGGAGAGGCTTCCCAGAGGTGGCGGAAGCGGCGACATAGAACGGAGGTGCGAGCGGCGATATGAATGGGGAGGAAGGAGATGATTGTGATAAGCAACGCGTCGGGAAGATTAGAGAGGCGATCGATGAGGTCGGAATCTGTTGGGGAGTTGGCCATGGCAGCAGCCGCCTTGAGGGTTTTAGAGAGGGTTTTAGAGAGGGTTTGAATTGAGGGTGAAACACTTGCGGCGAAGGGGTTTGAGGGTTTTGATTTCATCAGTCAGTGAGTGAGTTTAGTCAACTTTTGGTAAAAACATGGTCCATGAGCCGATCCACTAAAACCAATGAGAGTATGAGACCCGAGGAACCAGACAAAATGATGTCACCGATAGTTTGCAAGTAGAGGTGCTACTTTTATCCGATTACCCGGATTCGATCCGGAACCGAACTGGATCCGACCCAGAATTGATCTGGATCTGATTAATTTGGGTAGGGTATGGTTTAAAAAATATAACCGGTTAAATTATGGGTACGGTTACAAAATTAATAATTTAATATCTGATCCGGAACCGATATTGTAATGGATAGGATATGGGTTTGAATTAGTTATCCGACTCATAACCGAATCCGACCCGATACCCATATAAATACCCGATAAAACATATAATAATAACTGTGAAATTACAATTTTACATATAATCAAATTAACAAAATGTCACGCCAGTAATCACATTCTGCATATTAATTTTTTAATAAAATTTATTGCTCTGAATATATCTTTCAATATCTGCCTTATATATCCTCTGCATAATTATTAAAATTTATTGCTCTGAATATATCTTTCAATATCTACCTTATATATCCTCTGCATAATCATGAAAATTTATTGCTCTGAATATATCTTTCAATATTTGTCTTATATATCCTCTGTATAATCATGAAAATTTATTGCTCTCATTGATATGTCATTTGCAATAAATCTCATTGAAATCAAATATCTGCCATAAATTTAATTCTCTATTAAAAAATTAGTATTAATATTCCATTCATGGATTTTTTGAATCATAGAAAAGGAAATCACCATCTCCAATATTTTACTTTCTCAAATTCTTGGGAGTTGTGACATATACCCGTTTTGGATCCGGAACCGCCCATATCCGGACCGGACCCGATAATCCACAAACAAGTTATGGGTATCTATCTATCCGGAACCGAAAGACTGGACCCGAAATATCTACGGGTAGATAGGTATCCGGATCCGGACCCGACCCGATTTGAAACAAATAAGTATATGGATCGAAATTTGGACCCGAACACTTTTAGGGTACGGATCCAAATATAATAGTATCCGGACCCGACCCGACCCGACCCGATAGCACCTCTATTTGCAAGTTGAATTTCAGATCCTCCCGGTACCGTAACAGGAAATATTTTAGAATTAGTTGATCCGAACCGTTCTTTTTAACTTTGCACGAATCTCAAAGTTTAATACTACTGCCTCTGCGCTAGAACGAATCTTTTACGGTACCTGGGAGGATACTTTTCCTTGCAAGTTCAGGTGCTCATGACCACAGTGACAAATGAATTATTCGGGTTCAGTTCGGCGATGTAAAAAATTCGTGATTCGGAAATAATTCGAGTATAATTCATGAATGATTCGGTACCACAAGGAAGCAAGAAAAAAAAATTTAATTTTTTTAAAAAAAAATCACGTTTTATTTGCGAATAATTTGTGATTCGCGTTTTATTCACGAATAAAACTTAATACGTTTTTCTGCGTTTTATTCGCTGTTCGGTTATGAAACGTCAAAAAAACTTTTAATTCACGAATTAAACGCGAATCATGTTACTATGCTCATGACCAGTTTTTTTTTTTTTAAATAAAATGTGGACTGAAATTAAATTAATTTCATTAGGTTCGCATTTTCTAGAGTAATGGTTAAAAGTATGAACTAATAACGATATCAAAAGTTAATTACACATAATATATATTTAACAAACTATGAGCTTGTTTTTTACACAATATTTTTTTAAGTGTCAGTATGGAAATTACTTTTGACCTAAAATGAACTAACCGTCCGTTCAAATTTAGTGAAATTAACTTAAATATTATTAAGATTGTGTCCAATTTACAAAATATTTTAAAAACAATTCTGAAACACAACATTATTTACTCATATTAGAAATTTGAAAAAATTGCACTAAATAACTAAAATTATTTTATTATTATAGGCGATCGAACTAATATTTTGCATGAACATTCATCACAAATATTGTGGTGGGTTTGTAGTTCATAAGATTTACAGCTGAGTTCTCTCCCATGGCTGTTGTCCTCACACACAAATACCCTAGAAAAAAGAAAAGAAAAAAAAAAAAAAGCAATGTGACAATAAGATATATAATTCTCTATAGAGGTCAATTTGGGTCCGATGTCCATCGGACTCAGAGTGAGTTCGATAACCGTCCGATATGCTGTAAGATTCGAGCCCACAAGATAAGAATGGGTCCCAAGACACAAGATACAATATACACATTTCTGAACAACAATTATTGGGTCTTGCTGGTAAGACATAGGCACATAGGCCCATCCCCCCAATCACCCACCCCCCCCCAATCCAATCCCCCTTCCAAGACCCGTCAGTGAAATACATCCTCTGCGGTATTGGGTCTTGCTGGTAAGTGACTGGTACCACTGGATTAATTTTCTGTGGGACAGATCAAAGTAAACTTTATTTGTTCTTGCAAAATATAGTTAGAATATGTTTGAATGTATGAGAATAGTGCCAATCCCGAAATAGCAATACTATCCTTATTTGACTACAATTCAAGCATATTTCTTTCTCTCCATACTACTTTTGGATCAGCATTATTCTGCTAATTCAATATTTTATAGAAAATGTCAGTGCTTATAATATGCCGAAGTGGGTACTAAAAGAGCTTGACAAAATACCAAAGGACTTCTTATGGCATGGACTACATGTGGTCATGTGGATCTCAAAAAAAAAATTATTTGATAAAATGGAGTCTAATTATCTAATATGTACCCCTAAAAAGCTTTGTGGACTTGGAATAATCAATTTACAGGTTTTAAATCAATCCCTACTTTGCAAGTGGATCTGACAATGGTGAGATAATTTTTAAGGCTTTGTATATACAACAGGGTCTATATAATTCCTTTTTCTTAAAAAAAAAACATTTTAAAGAGATTGCCCAGTTCCATGACTGCTTTATATTAAAAATTGCAGGTAAAAGCAACACAATCAGCTTATGGAACCATGATTGGGGAGCGCGCGGGGTTCATGAAACTGAGACTTCAAAACTTGTTTTCACATGCACTGGATACTGATGCCACAGTGCATAATATGTTGTGCGCTGAACACTTGACTGATATGTTCAGACTGTTACAGTCAGGTCAAGCTTCCTCGCAGCTTCAGGTCTTTCAAGGGAAATTGCGGGCGCTCTGAAGCAGAATGCAACGAGACAGAGAGGACAATGCCATTCGGAAGGGTCATTCTTCAGGATCTTTCTCAGTGAAATCAGCATATTTTACCGTCATGAACGGACCTAGAGTTAGATCCTCAGCGCATAGACTGCGGAACCTGGGTGTGCCTCCGAGATTCAAAGTTTTTGGATGGTTAGTAACTTATTATTGCTGAACAGTATTCTGACAACTGACAATTTAAATAAAAAGAGGGCTTCTGCTTCGTAAGCCTTTGTTACATGTGTCGGGCTGATCATGAAACAGCAATCCACCTATTCAATGAGTGTTAATTCAAAAGAAGCATATATAGCAGGGCCAGTGTGATGATTTTTCCTCAAGAGGAAGGCCTGAGAGGTTTTCAAGATGATCAAATACAAAAAACTGATTGACAAAGGAACCAACAAGAAACTCAGGGAGTTATTGTTAACAGCGCAATTCATCATGTGGAGAGAAAGATGCTCGAGAATCTCTACTGATGTTTCGAAGAATGAAGATCTAGAGGAGAAAGAACAAATGGCAGATGACCTTGATGAATAGAATAACAGGCCTGATTATTAGAGGAGCATGAAGTAGTTCAAGCTTTTTTCAATTTTACTGGTATTTGTTTTGCTTTTTATTTCACTAGCCTGTTTGGAGGAGCATGAAGCTGTTCAGGCTTTTTTCAACCTTACTGGTATTTATATATATATATTTTTTTTTTACTTTTTTCAACTTTACTGGTACTTCTTTTGTTTTTTTTTTTCTGTAATTCTTTTTTAATGTTAAGGGGTTACTTCTCAGAACTTGTACCTTTTTTGTAAACTAATTGTGATTAATATAAAATAGGAGCTAGGCTCCTATATATTCTTTCTCACAAAAAATATTTTATAAAATAAACGGATTAACACTTTATCTTAGCACCATTCCGAACAATGCAATTAAAATAATATCTGCACTGGTTCAAATAGAACAAAAATGAAAAACATAAATTCTATTTATTTTATCCTTGCATGTACCAGAGGAGAAAGGCTTGGGTCCGATGAGTTTCGGGACCGTCCGATCCACTTTAAGATTCGTGCGCACGTATTTTAAAGCAGACGCGAAAGTTGTGGGTGCGAATCCTAAAGCAGATCAGACGGTGAGCGAACCCGTCGAACTCACTTTGGGTCCGATGCCCATCGGACACAAATTTCTCCCGTACCAGAGACCTAATCAAATAAAAATAATTTCTAAACTTTTCTTTGCCTTTCCTTCCTTCCTCTACCTCCTTCATAACAAGTATAAAATAGAACCGACAACTGCACAGAGATGTGGCACCCCTCAAGACTTGGACAACGAGAGCCAATTTCTTATCATTTATCAATATAAAGGACAGATTTATAATATATTGATTCAGGATCAATCAGCCCTTGAGCACGCAAAAGACCATCGTTGTCTGAGCTAACCAACAGCCATATTTTACTTTTTTATCTATTTTATTAGACAAGGAACCTCATGTTTAACTCAGAAACCAATCAAATTATAGCACCAAATTAATATCCAGCTATACTATATTTCTTTTGCTGACTCTGTAATGATATGTATGAATTGGTCCAGGGATGGACCTACATTGAGCCAAGTGTTCCTGAATTTTGAGTTTTTATGGAGATTTATAGGTTCAGAACAATTTTGTCTTTTTCTGAATTTTGAGTTTTTATTGAGATTTATAGGTTCGGAACAATTTTGCTTCTCTCTGGAATTTTATTTGTCCCCCTCTGGAGTTTTAATTTGTAATTTAGACTAAATTTAGAGTTAAAATTATAACAAATTTCTTGAATTATGATTGATAATTAAGATTAGAAGTTAAAACATTAAAAATTAGAGATCCGAGCATTGAAAATCACAAGTTAGAGCATTGTTTTTTTTTTTTTATCTAGTACTCGATTAACTAATTAATTTGAATCCAATTAGCTATTTAAACTCGATTCGCTATTTTTTTGCTCCCTTGACGGATTCCAAATGCAATGAATTAATTATGGAATATGAAATATAATCGGCACCACTGAAATGTACTGAATTTCTCATTTAGTATTCAATTCAAAATTAAACGGTAAATTTTTAATGATTTTTTCATGTAATGCTGATATTATTATTTTTTAACAAAAAAGGGCTTATATCGATAATACTTTTTTCTAGAGTTAGGATGGAAAACATATTTTCATTTCTAGTAAAGGAAAATTTGTTTGAAGTTCCAAATTCGTCGTCTCTATCATTAGAAGCGTTCAAATGTTTTCATTTTATGTGTCTTCATCATACCTTGATATTTTAATTTTCTAATAACAAAAATTCTAAAATGTATATGTCAAAATAAAACCATAAATGTAATTTATATTATTTGATCTACATGCACACGAAAAATTATTAATATATAATTTTGGTTTAATATGAATAATGAACTTTCAGAATTTATGCATATTGGTGTATTTTTGCAGCTATCGATACTAATTAAACGAAAAAAATGGCACGATCTTTTACGTTTGTTTGCAGGAAGAAAAAAAAATATAGTTTCTAAATATTTTATTTTGACATTTTTAAGTTTGAATTTAAATTATTATAGTTTTAAAGACATGATGAATCTAAAAAAATAAATACAACACATGTAAACTATCCTCGTCTCTGAACTCTGATACATATTTTTTTGCTTTGTTATTGTCACCAGAAAAAAAAAAGAAATTATGTGTGCCAAAACTTGGGAGACATGGAGGAAAGCAACTCAAAGGAATAAAATAAAATATTATATGTGACTTTGAAAGCTTTCAAGACAGCATCTTTCGTCCAAAATTCCTCTTTACAATTTAAATATTACTTCAATAATGTAAGTTGCCTTGCACCTTGCACCAATGAGGCAATCACCTCTTGCCTCCTTCCAAAAATCAAATAGCAACGGTCTTTCGTCATTCCTCAACTACTCAATGCTCATTCTTTCCATCACTAATCTCCAGCAGAAACTCCAATTAACAAAACCCTTCTCCTAAATCACCTAAAAAGATCGCACCTTTCTAAATAATTGGTGAGACCGACACCACTAAAACACCAAATGGGGAAGCTGGGAGAGAGAACGGCAGCATTTCTCAACAACAGGTGGCTGGTTTTCGTGGCGGCCATGTGGTTGCAATCCGTGGCGGGCATCGGGTACCTGTTTGGGAGTATTTCTCCAGTGATCAAGGCCTCTCTTGGTTACAACCAGAGGCAATTGGCACGAATTGGTGTTGCGAAAGACCTCGGAGATAGTGTTGGGTCCTTGGCTGGATTTCTGTGTGGAATCATACCTCTGTGGGCCGCACTTTTGATCGGTGCCTTGGCCAACTTTATAGGCTATGGTTGGGTTTGGCTTGTGGTTACCGGTCGGTCGCCGACTCTGTCTTTATGGCCGGTAAGAATTGTGGTCACTTTTTTTAACTTAGACATTACATCAAACAGTTGTGTGTTCATTCCTATAAAGTTACTTGAGTTGAAGAGTTAGCGTAATTTTGGCATTGGTTTAGTAAAGTAGTTGATAATTCTCCTTTTGCCACATAATTAAGGTAGTTATTTTCTTCATTTTATCGAGTTTGGATATCATCAAACATGTGTGCACATGGGTGAAGTTGCAAAAAAATTTAAATAGGGCATAGGTGATAGGTCCATACTAGATCTTGATATCAGTACAATGATAAAATGAAGAATAAAATTAAAATTATGTGCTGTTTTGATATTAGTACTGACAAAAAGGATTAGTATGGTATTGTGGTGGCAGTATATATGGATGGTCCAAAACTTAACTGGTATTATAACATCAATATTAGTGGCTATATTCTGATATTCAATTAAACCACCGACAAATTGGCATGTGAACTTCTGAGGTGTTATGTGAAGATTTCACACCAATGAGTAGTTCTAACAACTTGGTAATAATTTCATTTGTTTTATGGCAATTGCTAGATATGATCAGGCTATGTATATATAAGAAAGTTTGATTGCTACTGATAGAATAGTTGACTCAGGAGTAAACCCATTAAACCACTCAATCTTTTAATATAATTTTTAGTATTTATATTATTCATGTGCTCCACATGATCTTTATTTCTATAAATTTATAACATCAAGAACCTTTTGATAATGATACGGCAGGACATGTTGTTCAATTATTTGGCATGCAGTCCTCATTTGAGGAAGGTATCATATAAAGTATATCTTAATTAATTTAGTAGTACATTACAATAATTTTTTATGTAATTTTATCTAATTTATTGTTCACCTAATTAGCTTGCTCTTTGTGCAGTTTAAGGGGATATAAATAATCTGGTCTCTGGATAATTAATAATTGCTTTTAAGTAATTAATATGTTATACTCAGAGGTGTTTTATTTTCTTTTAGTATTTATATTGTTCATGTGATCAAAATAATCTCTGTCTTTTAAGTAATTAATAATTACTATTTTTTGGAAATTTTTTAAAACTTTGTTAGATAGGTACAAAATCACAGAAGATTCTGGACCATCCAAAAACAGTGATTTTTTACCTATCTAAAAAAATAGTAATTTGTTTTCAAAACGTATAAAACTTGGTCTATAAGCACATTTTAATATGGAGATCATGTTGAGCTGTTCGGATCGATTGTTTGGACTTTAAAAAGAGAGATAAGGATGTGAGGCACGAAATACATGAGTAGATGCATGATAGGTATATACATAATCGATCCCCTGATAATGCGTGTTAAGGGATATACATAATCGATCCCCTGATACTGATTTATAATGCGCATTACCGAGATGAACTGGATTACTGAAAGTCAGAAACCCTTGGGTAGATGCATGATAGGTACAATATAAAATAAGTACAATACTGGACAGATATACTGCTATGCTCTGATTTCCATTGCTAGCCTTGTCTGGTAAATACAAAATCATAACCAGTCATAACCAGTCATAACCAGATAATACCAGAATTCATACCAGTCTTGAGAGCAGAGGCGGATGTATCATGATGAATGGGGGCTAATTGATCCCCATTCATTTTAAAAAAAATTGTATTTTGACACAATTTTGATGTATAATTTAGAGTAAATGCTTTGAATACTATATAATTGACCCCCGTATTTTTATGAAAATTTTATAAGATTGACCCCCATACAAAACTTTTGAGATTTGACCCCCATAACTTGGAAGTCTGCCTTCGCCCCTGTTTGAGGGGATCAGTGCATTTACCTCCAACTAGTCACAGGTACAAGTAATGACCAATGTAGTCCCAAAATAAGCCATTAGCAGTGAACAACCTGTGTAGTGCTAAACCTGCCATTGGTCATGACAAATACCATTCCAAAATCGACCACCTGTTGTAACTAATTTTCCAATATCCCCTACAATCACATATTGTGCATAGTTTATACCAGCCACCATAGCCACAAGATCCAAATGTTTTGACTAAATAACATTCTCACTGACTTATGCAGATGTGCATTCTAATATTTATCGGTACAAATGGTGAGACGTTCTACAACACAGTTGCACTAGTCTCATGTGTACAGAACTTCCCCAAGAACCGTGGACCCATTGTTGGCATCCTTAAAGGGTTTGCGGGTTTGAGTGGCGCTATCTTAACCCAGATCTTCGCAATGATACACACGCCCGATAAATCTGCCTTACTTTTCATGGTTGCAACTGGTCCGTCAATGGTAGCGATTGCTCTTATGTTCTTGGTCCGACCCGTCAGAGGTCCCCGACAAGTTCGCAAATCTGACCAGTCAAATTTTTCATACATCTACTCCATTTGCTTGATCCTCGCGGCATACCTGATGGGTGTAATGATTGTTCAAGATCTGGTCAATTTAGATCACGGTTTAGTAATCTTTATAACAATAATTTTGTTTATCCTCCTCCTAACCCCTCTTGCTATCCCAATCATCACTACATTTCATCTGGACATTATATCACCAATGGAAGAGTCACTAATTAGCCCCACTTATACACCCCCTAGTGGGGAGAGCAGCAGCATGCAGAAACAAAAGCAGGTCGAAGAATCGGAAGATGAGGTCTTACTGAGTGAGGTCGAAGAGGAGAAGTTGCAAGAGGAGGCACATTTGCAACTGCTTCAGGCATCTGAAAGGAAGAAGAGAATTGCGCAGTTGAATGCGAAACTCACTTATGCAGCGGCCAGAGGAGGGGTGAGAATTAAGAAAAGGTCGGGCCCGCACAGGGGGGAGGATTTCACTCTGTTGCAGGCACTGGTGAAGGCAGATTTTTGGTTGATTTTTGTGACACTGCTGTTGGGTGCCGGATCAGGGCTGACAGTGATAGACAACCTTGGGCAGATGAGTCAGAGCTTAGGGTTTGATGATGCGAAGGTTTTCGTGTCAATGATCAGCATCTGGAACTTTCTAGGGCGGGTCGCAGGTGGGTACTTCTCGGAGAATATTGTGAGGTATAAATGTTCTTTGAATTTAAATTTTGTTTGTTTTTATTATTGTATTAGCAGGGACACATGTTGTTATTGGACTAGAGTAGCATGGTATGGTTCCACACCATTCCATTAATTGTTTCTCTTAACCCGACCTTCAAAAGTGCATGTGAAATTAACAACAAAGGATTCTTATATAAATGGAAAATAGAGTATGCCAGTATGGGTATTCAGTCGAGTAAATTACTTTAAGATTGCATCTAATGATTTTGCAACTTTTTTTTAATAAAGGGTAAAAAATGTTTGTGGTCTCGAACTGATCAGACCTCCATGTTAGCATTCTTCAATGTTGTAATTGCTAACTTCAAATTCAGTGAGGCAGCATAATTACCTGTAGTAGTCTGTAGTCTGTACTGCTATCTGATTTTCCTATTTTGTAATAGAACTGCCACCAGCATTGTTTGGGTTTCTGACCGTTTTTCTCATACCAAATTTCATTGTACCACTTAGGGACCATGCATATCCACGCCCAATCGCAACAGCAGTGGCACAGCTTCTACTTGCAATTGGTCATTTCCTCTTTGCCACAGCATGGCCTGGTACTATGTACATCGGCACGCTCCTTGTCGGGTTAGGCTACGGGGCCCACTGGGCTGTGATCCCAGTGACTGCGTCAGAACTCTTTGGCATAAAAAATTTTGGTGCAATATACAATTTTCTAACCATAGCCAACCCAGCTGGCTCTATGATCTTCTCTGGTGTTATTACAAGTAGTCTGTATGATTATGAGGCGGAAAAACAAGCACATGGACGTCAGATTAGAAAATTGGAATCATTTTTTGAGGGTGATGGGTTGAAGTGTGAGGGACCTACTTGCTTTTTTGCAAGCTCCATGGTCATGATGTCAGTATGTATCGTTGCAGCCGGTTTAAGCTTGGTGCTTGTGCATAGAACTAGGAGTGTATATTCATCCATTTATGGCCGTGGCCAGAGATGAGGAGGAATGCTTAGTAAATTAAGTTGTGCCGATACAAACATAGACTGTATTACTGTATTAGTATGCAATAAATGATGTTCACTCCAAGATGATCTCTCTTTCTCGCTCTCTCTGTTTTTTTTTTTTAAAATGTGGCAGACGCTGCCAAGGTGATTTCTCTCTCTCTCATCCCCATGGACAAGAGAGAAAGAGAGTTCGTGAGATGGCATTTTTTTAGACCATCAGTCTGTATTGTGTTGTTAAGAGGTGTATGTTTTGTATAGGATGCAATACTTGTATAGTGAAATTTTTCTTGTTGATAAAATGTACAAAACTTTGATTGTTTTGGGATCAATCTGTATATATCAGTGCGAGTTTTATTTGTCTACATATCAGAATGATCTAAATAATTTTTTTGATTGTTTTGAGATCTATTTGTATAAATCAGGTTGTGTTTATCTTTTTTATTTATGCATCGGTTCTATGTATATATGTTACAGATAAATTTTATGTGAAGATCACAACAAGACTTGCAAGAAAAATATGAAGAATTCACTAGCTCATACAGAGAATTATATTACCTAAACTTCACTCTTCATTCTTTTATTTAGCATGAAAGTGCATTCTTGTTTCACCTTTTTGTTTGATATTTTTTCAGATGTGTGTATAATGTTGAGAAAAGAACAAGCACGCGCACACACAGTCACACGAGTTTTTTTTGGAACTTCTTCCAATTGCTGTGCCAATGGAATTTGCTCTGTTTTTCTGTTTTGCTGTAACAGCGGTCTCCCAAAGAAGAGTCTTCCGCTGGTAGCTCGAAAAGAGCCCGCGAAGTGCAAGATGAAGTAGTGAGTAATTAACACGTGGTTTTTCTGATCGATTTTTTAAGTGTTTTCTCATGTATGAATTGTTTGTATTTTTGTTTGGCCTTTGTAAAATGATGTAGGACATTGAGCTCTCTGGTCATTGTAGAACTCAGCTTTTGATTTCTCGTTATTTTAAGGTACAATGTTGGTGTAATTTGCATAGAAATAGAAGTATAGAATTGCGGAGTTCTGTACTGTTTTTTAATTAGGTTGTCCCAAACTCTACGAGCAGCAATTATGTCTTTACCTTGCCCATATATATTTGCGCCGACAATGAATGCATCGTAGAAAAAAATTAAATGTCACATTATCGCCCAAACTTTATGAAAGTTTGGAAGGTCTAGTAAATTGCGAGAGATATATATCTAACCATGAATATTTGGCGTATAAGTTGAAATTCAAAATTCCTCTGATCCAATGAAAGAGTATAATCCCACTAGTAATAGTAATAGCGATACTTTCAGAAATAGTAATTTTTTACTCTTGTGGATAATCATAGATTATTGTAGTTAAAGATAATTAAACACATTTAAAGTTTATAAAATAATTTTTTTTTTTCTATTCTAGAAATAAAGGATGACCTCGTGAGGTGAATAGGTGATCAATTCAAATAGTGAATTTCACCCTAGGGAGAATTTCATGTTTGCCCCTCAAAAATATTGAAATTTAGTATTTCGCCTTCTAAAATTCATAATATCATATTTACCTTTCTAAATTTCAAAATGTACGAATTTACCTAATTTATTGCCTTTTTTATTAAAACTCATTTTAAATTTAGAAAATTCCTATTTTACCCTTATTGAAAAAAATAAAAAATGTAGCATATGCAGAAGTAGGGGTGAGTAAATCGCTCACAACTCGTAACTCGCTCGCTAAATGCTCATTAACAACTCGCTCATTAGCAACTCGCTCATTAACTTAATGAGCCGAGCATGAGCATACTTCAACTCGCTCATAACTCGCTCATTAGCTCATTAAGAAATTAGTTACACAAATCCTACCACATCTAATCTCTAGAATAGTATTTGGTTCTCACAGACTAAAAACTTTAGAGGCAAAACTGCAAAAGTGCAAAACTAAAGTCACAGAGAGTCAGAGACACTCTCCGCCAAAACCTAAAGCCCTCTTAGAGATAGAGACCAAAACCTAAAGCCCTGTCATTTCTCCGCCAAAACTTTTGAGCCACCAGGCGCGTACAGCCAGCCACCCTCCGCGTGCTTATGGATAATTTTTTGTTAAACTTGCTTATGGACAATTTGTTAAATTATATAAATGAAAATTAGTTTTTGAATGATGTATTTTAAACAACTCGGTAACTCACTCGGCAACTCGCTCATTAACAACATGCTCATTAACAACTCGCTCATTAAGCTAATGAGCCGAGCATGAGCATACCCCAACTTGCTCATGCTCGCTCATTAATCACCCCTATGCAGAAGGACTAAATAATCTGATTACGAGGACAAATAATTTATTTCTCTACTTCTGGCACATACACAGTGAAATTTTGGTATACATTTATATGTATGTGTCACAAGTGAAAAAATGAATCAGTTGTGCTAAAAACCAACAATTAGAAAATGATACACATCTTACACAAGCATCATATTTTTATTTTTCTAATTAAAGATAAAAATGAGATATTAAAATTTAAAATAAATTTTAATATAAAAGACAATAAATTAGATAAATTTTTTGTGTTATTGAAATTTAAAAAGATAAATATGAAATTTAAAAGGGAAAAGGCTTACTTTGAGATTTTTGAGGAGTATACGTAAAATTTCTCCTTCACATTATTATTATCGAGTTGGCATGCACCAATAGTAAAAATAATAAAATATACTTATAAAAGCACTTTATTTATTTTTCATTTCCCCGGAACCAAAATATAGCCTATAATTTTGAAATGCAAAAAAAATATAAAATGAATAAAGAAGTCATTCAACTATTAAATATCTAAAAAAAAAAAAAAAATTCATCCAAACCTGCAACCTTTCACACTAAAGGAAAATTTGGTTCTTAAAAAAAGAAGTTTTGAATACAAATTTTCCACTTCTCATAATGTACTTAATTTTAATCCCATTCCTTGTTCAATAACAATATTATAAAATTTTGTCCTTTCCTTTCTCCTATCACAAGTGGAATTCGGATACTACGAAGTAACTAATTTTTTGAGTAACGATTTAGACCGTCTAAGATGTTCTAACACGAATTTTAAAGGACACGGACCTTCCAAATAATACTGGCCTTGCGCTATCTTCCAATAGTCACCGGACACGTCTAAACTCAAAATTTGAGTTACTTTAGGAGATCCGGATGGGTAGTTCGATGGATATCGAATCAAATTCAGTGTGATATCAAATCGAATCCGTTCAAGTCACTCACAATTTTCACATTCATACATATCATGTAAACATACAAATCTCAATACAAATCAAACAGTAGTACCGACCGCATCCCAATCTCCTCAGAATGAAATTCTCTGCAGAGTTTTTAAAACTCCGCACTGCGGTTCTTCTAATCTGGTCCGTTCGTTTTGATTTGGCACGAATCTCAAAGCCCAATAATACTGCCCCTCCGTTAGCCCGAATCTCAAAGCGGCTGAGAGTTCCGTTCGTTTTGCTCCGCAGAGGATGCGCGCCCAATCTCCTCTATCAGACGACTCCATATCCTCTAAGGTAAAATCATATTTATGTTTAGATCCGGATCATCCGATCATCCGGTTCGACTATGCATGTGTATTATGATCGGACGGTCCAGATCTTAAACAGATTTATTATGTTACCTTAGATGATATGAATTCCTATGACTATGTATGTAGAGTGGAGTTTTCGAGTTCTAGACTTCCAAAGTTCCATAAGTTCCAATGATCCAATCCCATCTACCCACAAATAAATTCTGATAAAAAAAAAAAATAGCCACAAATAAATTCGTCCTTTTCTCCCTCCTCCGAAATCCGAACGAGTGGCGCGCGATATCTTTTCTGAACCCAAAAAATCTCTCTTCCCAATACCAACAGGAGCAGCAATTCACCTCTTCCGCCCATTCTCCCCCCTCTCCAACAATTTCACATTTTCTTCTCTATGACGACTCACGCCGCCTTTTTAGGATCTGTTCCTCCCAGCTCCACACTCGGCATCTCGCTCCGCCGCTCTCACCGTTTCACGATTCGTGCTCAAGGTAAGCGCATTTACAGTTATAGTTTGTAAGTTTTGGTGATTGGTTAGTGATTTTAGTTGATGGTTGTTGTTTCTTTTGGGAGCAGCAGCGGATCCGTCTGACAAATCAGTGGAGATAATGAGGAAATTCTCCGAGCAGTATGCGCGTAAATCTGGAACCTATTTTTGCGTAGATAAAGGAGTAACAGCTGTGGTTATTAAGGTAAAAAATCAAACAATTGAGACAAATTTTTTGCTGTTCATAGTCCATTGACCAGTTCCAAGTGAAGCCCAATTAATTTGAACTCATGGAATCAAGTGAATTAATAAAGAGTGCAGGATGTTGCTTCTGGGTCACTGATTTTGTTTTTATAAGCGAGACTATGGTACTATGCATAGCGCATAATGGTCCATACTATGGATCAATATTTTTTGTTTCCAAAATCCAAATAGTACTAAATTTTATATATAAAAATAAATTACTATTATTTCAAATAGGTAGAAAACCACTACTTTTGGATGGTCCAGAATTTTCAAATCAAGTGATTTTCTACACATTTAAAAAACATAGCAAAAAAATTCTAAAAAATGTAAAATTTGGTTTGCAATTACATTTTAATACGAAGAACATGTTGAACGGTTCCGGTCGATTGTTTGGACTTTAAAAACAGAGATACGAGTCAATAGCGTGGGCCGCTGCGTAATATGAATATTACCATAGCCTCACTCAATTTTTTTATATTCAGTCGCGTAGTAAGTCTAGTTACCACTTTCAAGTGAAGCTTAATTATTTTGAACTCATGGATATTGATTTCAAATTTAAGTATATTAGTAACAAGTGCAGGATGTTGCTTCTGGGTCACTGATTTTTTTTTTTTTGAATAATTATTTTCCTTTTATTGCATAGGGACTTGCCGATCACAAAGATTCACTTGGAGCACCCTTATGCCCTTGTAGGTAATTTATTTAATCTGTTCTTATTTGTCTTAATTAAGTCTTAATAACTGAGTAATTGCAACCTTGTAATTTCATATTTGATGAATTATGATCTCAATTGTAGGCATTATGACGATAAGGCCGCTGAAGTAGGACAAGGATTTTGGAACTGCCCTTGTGTACCTATGCGTGAAAGGTCAGATCCTTGCCGAATTACAACCCTCTCTCTCTTTCTTTCTCTATCTCTATTTATACCTATTTCTCTCTTAAATTTGATTATATTTTTCATATTGCAGGAAGGAATGCCACTGCATGCTGTTTCTTACTCCGGATAATGATTTTGCTGGACAGGAACAGGCATGCCCTTTTTCATAATTCCATTCTTGATTTCTCTTAACATTTTCTGATATTAGCTAGATTATTAATCCATATGCTTATTGAAATTGAATACAATGAATAGAACTAGGTTTAGCAAAATGTTCACTTTATATTGTAATTTTAACAAACTTGGTAACAATTAAATCCTTGTAGGTTGCTCAGTGCATCAATGTATATCTGGTTAATTCATTTTTATGGGTAAATGAAAGTTTGTGATATATATTGCCGATTTCAAGATATGACCAACTTAGTACTTTGAGCTACAGCAGATGTAAACAAGATATAAATATTCACAGAATAGAAGTTAATTATCTGGCAAAAAACTATATTGCTGTTATGCTCATGAAACTTTTGCTGTATTTATTTGTTGATTTTGTTTGTTGCATATTTTTTCAGAAAATTACCTTGGATGAAATCAAGGAAGCAACATCAAAGATCTAGAGAGTAGTTACAGGTTTCTTGTATGTACCAGTAGATTGTGCATCTAGTGCAAAATTCTGTGTAATAGTGTCTCTGTTGTTCAATTAACAATATACCTGACAATTGAGTTCATATGTACTTCACGGCACCAAATTGATTTCATATGTTGTCATCTTTTGTTCTTTAAAATGCAATGATTTAATCAATATCATATTTTTTGTGGTAATAAA
The DNA here is from genome assembly GCA_025461045.1 of Carex parvula. Taxonomy (NCBI): domain Eukaryota; kingdom Viridiplantae; phylum Streptophyta; class Magnoliopsida; order Poales; family Cyperaceae; genus Carex; species Carex parvula. Next base: position 497,531 of record JAJGRW010000472.1, read on the forward strand.
CTGTTGGGATCTAACATGACTGTACAATCTTGCAGTGACATTTTATTCGCTAATCGCCTGTTCAATCTTGTCTATGTAGAAATGAAACCTTAAAATTACGTATTTTTCTCTCTAAACTTTAAAATTATATATTTCCCCTCTAAATTTTAAAAACTCATAAATTTATCTATTTTATAGTCTTTTATATTAAAACTCATTCTAAATTTATAAAATACTCATTCTGCCCTTTATTAGAGTATAAAACACTTATGAGACTCAAATTTGAATCTGATGGGTTCCTTTATTTGGTTATAATTTTATTTTTAACACGGCCACAAGTTAAAATTGTTGACAGAAATTGAGTGTCCGCAATTTCAAATTGAGAACACGTTTCATTTTTTTTCCAATTGGATTTTGATTGGAAAAAAAAAAATGAAATGTGTCCTCAACTTGAAATTGCAGGTACTCAATTTCTGTCCGCAATTTCAAATTTTGACTGTGTCAAACATAAAATTTTGAGAAAATTGTGGTTTTTTGGTTTAACTTTTTTCTTAAAGATGGTAAAAATAAAAATTTCGGCAAAATAAAACTATCAATAAAATCGTCAGGTTCTCAAAATTTGATGTTTCTGATCTCCTATTCAACAATTTGAGAGTACATTGTATAAATTGTCAAGCATATACAAAGCAAAAAATCCACAAAAAGAAAATATTTCATGAATCAGGTTAGAATTATATTAACAGACTTCCAAAAATAACTGAAATTATTGATTGTACCATGCATAAATCCAACAACAGAGGGATTCTGGTACAAGAAATAATTTCTGATAAATCTAGAACTCATATCAGCACCGCAATGAATAAAGCACTCGACATTTTAACCCGTTTCGTCGATGGTGCTCAGTCGCTTCCTGACAACCCGAGGCCGCCTGTTGCTCGTCAACCCCCTCCTGGCCAGCCTACGAGCAACTGACAGCCGGGACCCGCTAGCCTGCAAGGTGTCCTCATTTATTCTCTGGTTCATTGGTTCATTGGTTCATTCAACCACCTCCAATATAATGCTAAGTTGTCTCTTCAGAGCCCTTGGCACCTTCCTACCCGGCGTACGTGCCTTCTTCACCGCCTTAACAGCTGCGGTCGCTGCAACTGACGGTCTGGTCCCACTAACCATCACTGTATTTTCATTAATCCTTTGATTCAACTTTGCATTATTGGAAACACCCTTATTCACATTCAATTGAACTGAATCCGGTGCCACCCGTACCCTCCTGGTACCGCTACTGGTACTGGTATGCTTCCTTGAATTAGACTGTGCCAATGCAGAGCTTGCCTTCACTGCCAAGGCCGCCATATCGATGCCAGACAGCACATTACCCAACATGGAAATAGGCAGCATGAAGTACATCTGTCCCGGCTGGAGCAACTCGGTGGGCGTTATCACCGAATCGAAATAGAGAGTATCAGAGTTGCAGAGGAAATGGGTTTCGCCGGCATTAAGAAACGGGTCGGAGGCTGAGACAGGAGTGGTGAATTCTCGGAGAGACCCGTCGGGTGTGATTATACGCACCGTCGGCCGGTCAGCCACAGACGAGCACTTGATGTTTTCACTGGAGATCATTAATCCCATCACCGATTGATTGCTTGATTTAATTTGATTGAATTAACACGGTAGTTTTGGAGCAGTGTATATATAATAGATACTGGTAAAGAAAGGATAGAATGGGATGGGGATTGTGGCTTTGACTGGAATTGCCGTGTAACAGCTGATGCAGAAAACCGGATAGGATAACAGCTGTAGTTACTTTTCTCTCCGTCTAGAATATACTGGAGATCTCCATTTATATCTCTCCTCGTTTGATCCGCGTTGTGTAAATGGAGAGATTCCAAAATTGGCCTCGGTGGAAGCTTGCTTGGTGTTTCTACCTTTTATCTACATGCCTTGGAGAAGTATATATTTAGCTCCTGCTCAATGCAGCAATGCTATCTCGGAAAAAACCAAAACATAAATATTTTTACCCCAGTTTGATTTTTTTTTTAAATTAAAAAAAAAAACAAATCTTCGTTCCAATATACGGCAAGAATTAAATTTGTCTTTTCCCACTAAATTTTTAATTTCTAAGGAAAATCCTCCATTTCAGCTAAATATTTATGTTCTGTCAAAAGCTGGAACAGTTCCTGTATCTGTATGTATGCCACTCCAGTACTCTACAATGGAAAGAGGTACGTCGCTAAGATGTATACAATATAAAGAACAATGTAAGTTCTACTGAAAATAATTATTATAAATTTGAAAGTTAAAACACACCAAAAAATATATACAATATAAAGAACAATGTAAGTTGTACTGAAAATAAATAATGATAAACAATATTCTAGCTTCCAGTTGTGGGTTGGCTGGAGACATGAAATCTTAGTTTATTAGTGTTTTTCTGGAAGCAGTAAACCAAAGCGCGTCTGATATAACTACAGAGCTGTGAATGGAAGTCTGGAAGATTCTTTCTTTTCCTATAATTTTAATCCTTTATATATGTCAACAATCATATAATTTTGCCTGGAGACATGAAATCATATCATTTAGATTCATCGTCTACTCTAATCACTAAAATTAAATTCACTAAAAATAATTATTTATTGGGGGTCAACTAAAGAGAGGGTGAAAAGTTTTTATAACTATCAAATTTGTTGGGGCAACTCAAGAGAGAGAAGCACACGGTATTCTTTAGTAAAAGGCGAAAGAATAGTTCGCTCTGTGCTCACCACGCAGCTCCATGAGTTTCCCGAACACCCAAACGCTGCCTACTTATATAAGAAGGAGAGCGCCGAATTACGATGGAAATAAATGTGGGACTAAGATGTCGCTTTCGCTTTCTTAGCACTTTGAAACCGGCTCACCCAGTCTTCATTTTTTAGTTGGTGCATTATGGGCCTGTTGGGCCCAAATTAGCTGTGTCATATATTATTACTATTATTTGGTGATGCTGAGCTCGGTCCAATTTTGCAATAAACTGGTGTCTTCTGCTCTTCTATTATTATTTTTGTTTCTATGCGGCATGCGTGTGTATTTAAAAAAAAATGAAGGTTAGTCTTTCAATTTCATTATTTATATAAAAAAAAAATTGAGCTTCAAACCTACGACCTCTCACAGAGAAAATATAGACTGATTTTTTAAATGAAATATGCATATGTACATTCATGCATGACAAACTTCATGTGTCCATTCGTCTATTGGAAGATGAAGTTTATATAAGAGTGTGCTTCCCAACAGCCGGGTTTGTTTGTCTTTTCGTCAGCTAATAAGAAATTTGCAAATAATTAAATTTACGAGTTGCTGTGGTGGACGCAGAATTTCTATCAGGGAAAGGAAGGAATCGAGTTAAAATAACTTATCGGATTCAAACCAATTAACTACTCGAGTACCAGATAAAAAAAACATTCAACATAATAAGAAACAATAAAACTAGTATAGTCTTACATAATAAAAAAACAACAAAATAATATCATTTTACATATTAAAAAATAACAAAGTTGATCCGGATCCGTAAATTTCTATAAATTTTCTATAAAAATAACAACGTTTCTCATTAACAATACTTCTGAATTGGTCTAGCGGGTTTTCCAGTTTCAGAGTAAAGTGGTCCGTATTTTTTCACTGAATAATTAAGTGAAAGTTTTCCAGAGTAAAGTTTTTTTTCAGAGTAAAGTGGTCCGTATTTTTTCAGAGTAAAGTTTTCCAGTTCCGTATTTTTTCACTTAATTTCAAAATTCAGAGAGGGGCAACTGACCCCTCTGGTTGTGTGTGGGTCCGCCTCTGGCTGATTGTGGCAGGTCTTTTGGTTACAAGGTTAAATTTGCAAATAATTAAGTGAATGCATAATGTTTGTTCCTCTTTTAATACCCGCTTTGGAGCTTGGTAGAGATTTTACAAATTTATTTTTGTTACCGTTTCGAGGTACGGACCATTCTGAGTAACGACAAATATTTAAGCTTGAAAACCTTGACAAATCATTAGGTGGATGTTGTTACCAGAATTGGCTTCTCGAATGTTAATTTGTTTGAGCTGGATGTACCAGTTTCATAGATTGATTAGATTTATGTTTGCTATATCATCAAGCACAGTTTAAGTTTGGCTTAGACTAGTGTGAACTTACAAAAATGGAGGCAAGGATAGTAAAAACTATGTAATAATTGAGAATTATAATAAAATTTGTCATATTGTCTTTAATGATTGGTTGTATGCTGGTAAATGTAGGCGAGTTATGTGCTACTGGTAGAAGTTCTACAGAAAGACGACTTGCTGTATTGCAGAGCAACTAATAAATTCCCTTTTTCTTGTATTTTATTTTATTTTATTTCCAAAAGCAGTTTTTTCCATTTCTAATAGTATTGTACATTTGTAGTCACAAAATAACAATGCACACACATAAACAAATGGAAGCCCCAGCCCCAGTCAATATGCTTTAACAGATGGAGGTGGCGATCGCAACCCTCCTTTCTCCCTGCAATCCAGACCATTCGAATTTCTCACCGGCATTCTAATTGGTAACTTGGCACCGGCATCGGCAGCACCTTTGCACAGGTGATCAGACGGGAAGCGGTGCTTCAGGCAAACCTTCAAGTTACATTTTTTGCACGTGTTGCAATTAGAGAAGGTTAACACCTCCTTGCAACGCTTGACGGGGCACCGCGGTTTCTGTTTCTTTGCTGGGTCACAACTGCCTGATCTCTCATGCCGGGTCAAAACGGCTTTCTCCTCTTCCCCAAATTTCTTTTCTATAGACATGGAGCATGTCTCACATATCACCACTGTTCTGCTCTTATGCTCTGATTTCGGACAGCTGTGCGCTTTGTATGTTCTATGCTCCAAGCAAAACACCTTTCAGAAATCAAACCAACAAAAAAATTGTCTTTAGAATTGTAAATTGCAATTTACAAACAGTAAACATGTTAAATTAAAATTGGTACCATTTGGCAACCATCACAGGTGAAGGGAAGAAAATCGAGCTGTTTGCAATCCTCTTGTTCGCAATGTGCTCCTAGATCAAGAAAAGCTTCTGTGCCTCCTCCCATTTCTTCTTTCTTCTTTCTTTCTTTTCTCGCAAGTTTGGATATTTTTCTGGTTGTTTGCGCTCTCTCTTCAATCTTCATCTTGTATTTATAGTTTTGCTCCTTCCTGTCGGCCAAGTTTTTCTTTCACTACAAGAAAAGAAAGTTGTGGTGGTATAACCGCGTTCAGAGAACCATCCGGGTAAAGGTTTTAACAGAGCAGATTTAGCTTCATGCAGCGCACTTATTATAGAATCAAAACAGAACTTCTAGAGTTATTGCTCTGTTATGAAGCCGAAACTGCATCGGGTTTGTTTAATTGTTGGAATTTTTCTGGATCCATCTACAATATACGGAATTACGGAGTCTCCCAAGTCCCAACTGCTGACGTATGGTATGACGAGATGGTCAAATAGGGGCGTTCGGTCTGGACAAATTGTCAAAGGTGCCTATAAATGGGCCAGCCCAATACAAGAACGCCTTGCTTTTATAGGTTCAAGTTAAATTGGGAGTTTCTAGATTCAGCCTAAATTTAAGGCCCAGTCCAACATGTTATTTCGGATTTAGCCCCAGTCCAATGTATTGGATATTTCTTGGAAATTTTTCCACACAAAAACCTCCACCAATACACAAAGATCTAGTTTGAGATTTTTCGTCAATTGGTAAACAGGCTTATGGATTTATTATTTTATGACGAGTAGGGCTGTCAACGAGCTGGCTCGGGACGAGCTAGGCCCTAGCTCAGCTCGTTAATTCTGAATCGGGCGAGTTGGACCTTTGGCACCCGAGCTAAAAGTCCAGTTTGAAATCGTAACGAGCTGGCTCGCTGGGTTTTGGTTGGATCTTATTTTAAGAAGAAAATAAATTCTACACACTTTTTGAATCGAACGGAACCGAGCTGGACCGAGCTAGATAGTATAAAATGTACACAAAATCAGACAAATTCACAAATTGATGCTAGCCGAGCTAGCTCGCGAGCTGATGAGCAAGCTAGGCCTTAGCTTGAACTCATTAATTCTGGACCGAGCTAGTGGCGAGTTGGCTCGTTAACAGCTCGGTCTAGTAACGAACGAGCTGTTAGCGAGCGAGTCACGATCGAGCCACGAGGTACGAGCTTTTTTGCCACCCCTAATGACGAGCAGTTCTTAATTTGTTTATGATGATTAGTTCCTGTTTCGGTTTTACGAGAAACAAGCAATAGTGAGTTGCACTCCATTTATTTCTTGAAAAAGAAGAGACAAGAATAGTGGAAGCTTATAACCAACTCATAAGATCATCAATGTACCTAAAATCCTAACAAACTTATTGTATGTTATCATCAATTCATCATTATAAATAATAATATTTTTTATTATTATGATTAATTATTGCAATATAATGTAAATATGATAAATAAGTAATATAAATAATAATAATATCTATTATGTTCTTTTTTTTAATAAAATGTAATATAATGTAAATATGATTAATTATTCTTTTTTAACCCGAATAACACACTATTATGTTATTTTCAATAGTTGTTGAAGGAGCTCAAAATTGTCAGGTTAGAATTATATATAGTTAGGTTCTCAAAATAAAACTACCAGTAAAATCTTCAGGTTCTCAAAATTTGATGTTTCGGATCTCCTATTCAACTATTATGAACTCACATTGTACAAATTGTCAAGCATATACGAAACAAAAAATCGACAAAAAGAAAATATATCATGAATCAGTTAGAATTATATTTACAGATATCCAAAAATAACTGAAATTATTGATTGTACCATAAATCCAACAACATAGGCTTTCTGGTACAAGAAATAATTTGTGATAAATCTAGAACTCATATCAGCACCAACATGAAAAAAGCACTCAACATATTAACCCGTTTCGTCGGTGGTGCTCAGTCGCTTCCGGACAACCCAAGGCCTCCTGTTGCTTGTCAACCCACTCCTGGCCAGCCTACGAGCAACTGGCAGCCGGGACCCGCTAGCCCACAAGGTGTCCTCATTTATTCTCTGGTTCATTGGTTCATTCAACCACCTCCATTATAATGCTAAGTTGTCTCCTCAGAGCCCTTGGCACCTTCCTACCCGGAGTACGTGTCTTCTTCACCGCCTTCACAGGTGCGGTCGCTGCAACTGACGAACTGGTCCCACTAACCATCACTGTATTTTCATTAATCCTTTGATTCAACTTTGCATTATTGGAAGCATCCTTATTCTCATTCAATTGAACTGAATCCGGTGCCACCCATACCCTCCTCGTACCGCTACTGGTACTGGTACGCCTCCTTGAATTAGACTGTGTCAATGCAGAGCTTGCCTTCACTGCCAAGGCCGCCATATCGATGCCAGACAGAACATTACCCAACATGGAAATAGGCAGCATGAAGTACATCTGTCCCGGTTGGAGCAACTCGGTGGGGCCCACAGCTGTTATCACCGAATCGAAATAGAGAGTATCAGAGTTGCAGAGGAAATGGGTTTCGCCGGCATTAAGAAACGGGTCGGAGGCTGAGACAGGAGTGGTGAATTCTCGGAGAGACCCGTCGGGTGTGATTACACGCACCGTCGGGCGGTTGGCGACAGACGAGCACTTGATGTTTTCACTGGAGATCATTAATCCCATCAACGTTGATTGCTTGATTTAATTTACTTGTGTGTGCGTGAGAGAGAGAGAGAAGAAATGTGATTGTTTTGAGGTAGAAGAAACAGTAAACCTGGGGTATATATAATAGATACTGGTAAAGAAAGGATAGAATGGAATAGTAAACCTGGGGCTGGGGATTCTGGCTTTGACTGGAATTGCCGTGTAACAGCTGATACAAAAAAAACCGGAATTGCCCTTAACTTTCTACTTTCTAGCTGTTGTCTGTTGTTACTTTTCTCTCCGTCTAGAACATACTGGAGATCTCCATTTATCATCTCTACTCAGTTGATCCGCTTTTTGTACGAAAAGCGCCCGTATTTTTCGGTCATGCGGGAAACTAATTTGACAAAAGGTAAAAGAGTAAATGGAGAGATTCCAAAATTGGCCTCGGTGGAAGCTTCCTTTGTTTCTACCTTTATCTACATGCCTTGCACAAGAAGTATATTTAGCTGGTGCTCACTGCTCGAAAAAACCAAAACATAAAAGAGTAGTATTCCAGTTTGATTTTTCTGTTTTGATATTAAATATAAAAACAAATCTTTAAAAAAGAAATTAATTATTTTTCTCCGAAGAACTAAATTTTTTATTTCTAAACAAATCCTCCATTTTAGCTAGTGGATTGAAACCTTCTCTGTTCTGTCAAATGCTGGAACAATTGCGGTATGTATGATATTTAATTTAACCATCCGAAATTTCAATGTTGATATGGGATGAAAAAATTAAACATACGGTAAACTTATAACTTTGTTTTCTTTGACTGCTTGACTTTATACTAAATTTGATATGTATATAAACGCATTATTCATAAAATAAATGGATTTCAACTATTTGATTTCGTCATTTAAAATCATTATCATAAATTTTAAAGTAAATGGATTTCAAGTGTTTTTTGGAAGCAGTAAACCAAAATCCGTCTGATATAACTACAGAGCTGTGAATGGAAGTCTGAAAGATTCTTTCCTTTCCTATAATTTTAATCCTCTATATATATATCAACAATCATATAATTTTGTTCGCTTGAGAGAAATAGTTACTACATAATTTAATTATTTTTAATTAAAAAATGTAATTGTGAGATATCTACGAATCCAAAATTGCATACTACCCGTAGATTTCATGTCCAGTGCAAATCTGCGAATCAAAACGGTCCCAAATTTAATTAATTTAAATCACCTAAGGTACCTGAAGCAGTGAGTTGGAACCCAGTGCATTTGTTATATAATAGCACGAATCTTAAAGGGACCCCGGGGATTCAAGGAAATAGGAAAGACTGCTAAACTGAAAAAAGAAATATAGTCTTCACAAAAAGACATTGACAGCCTTTTTTGCAATTAAAAAGTACAATGCAACTACAAGTCTACAAGTCTACCTTTAAATCCCTACATTAACAACTTTTGACTAAACTACATAAACCCAGCTAACTGCCAAACAACATAAAATAATAAAATCTACCATCTATGTCCCACATTGCAGCCGCCACACAAGATTAATCCAAAACAAAGCATTCTTCGTTTATAGAAACAAATTGTAGTTGTGCTCTAAAGATTCATGTAAATTTACAAGTTTAACTTCACTAAATAAATATTCACTAAAAAATAAATTCCGTTAAAAGTTTTATAACTATCAAATTTGTTGGGGCTAACTCTAAGAGAGAAGCACCCTATAAAAATTGAAGTATGCTGCTTAAAAGTGGAGAGCACACGGTATTCTTTAGTAAAAGGCGAAAGAATAGTTCGCTTTGTGCTCACCACGCAGCTCCATGAGTTTGCTACACACCCAACATGCCTACTTATATAACAAGGATAACACTGAATTAGGATAGAAATTAATGTGGAACTAAAATGCCGCTTTCGCTTTCTTAGCACTTAGAAACCGGCTTGCCCAGTCTTCATTTTTCCAATGGTGCATTATGGGCCGGTTGGGCCTAATTAGCTGTGTCATCTATTATTACTATTATTTGGTGATGCTGAGCTCGGTCCAATTATGCAATAAACTGATGTCTTCTGCTCTTCTATTAATTCTTTGTTTCTATGCGGCATGCGTGTGTATTTAAAAAAAAATGAAGTAGTCTTTAAATTTTCATTATTTATATAAAAATATAAAAAATCGAGCTTCAAACTTACGAGCTCTCATAGAGAAAATGTACTGGTTTTTAAATGAAATATGCGTATGTACATTTATGCATGACAAACTTCATGTGTCCATTCGTCTATTGGAAGATGAAGTCGAAATTAGATAAAGTATAAATTAATTAAGAAATAAGTAAATCAATACTATTTTGAAGAATTATATCACTTTCATCTCCTTGCTCAATTTTTCAAGCTAGTGCATCAAATTATCGTTGTTGTAGTTTAGGTGTTGTAACGGAATACATTTATATAAGTGCACGTCTAAAACTATAATGTGAGAACCTAATTGACCAACTTAGGTATCTGAAACAGTGAGTTGTTCGAACCCAGTCCATTTGTTATATAATAGCACGAATCATAAAGGACGGACACCGGGGATTCAACTCATTGTCTCAAACAATGAGGTAATGAAGAGTACATAAAAATAGGAAAGACTAATAAACTGAAAAAAGAAAACAAAATATATAGTCTTCACAAGAAGACATTGACATTTGTTGTTGCAATTAAAAAGTACAATTGCAACTACAAGTCTACAACTCTATTTAAACTCTTACCTTTAAATCCCTAACATTAACAACTCACTTTGACTAAATTCCATAACACACTTGAGACAATTAATAATGAACCCAGCTAACTGCCAAACAACATAAGAATCTACAACTGTCCCTCGTTGCAAATCAATTGCAGCCGCCACACAAGATTATGCCAAAACAAAACATATTCGTTGATAGAAACAAATTATAGCTGTGCTCTAAAATTCAATCTAAAGTCTAAACCAGTACAAGTTGAGAAATCAATCTATACCAACTTCTTTGGCCTAAAGCAGTAGCTTAGGCCAACCACCAACCCTAATAATTCAATTGCAAAAGAACTAATTCTCACATGATTGCAAAGGTTAATTTGACTTACGTGGAGTTAATCATTATCAAACACAGTGAAAAAAAATGCATTGACCTACGAAATTTACGGAGCATGTTGTTCTTAGTTCTTACCATGTTTTTGCTACTCTATGATTTCTAGTACTACTCTCCAAAAATAGAAACATCTGAACAATACAAGAGAACCATTTACTTGATTCCAATTTTTTTTAAGTGTTTAATCAAAAACCAAAAAGAACATAAGCAACACCATATACACATACTTAACAAAACAAACACTTAAAAAACCTAAACAAGCCAATTAGACAATCAAAACTTGGTTGAAACCGAACCAGACTCAGTTCGTACCTCTCTACGCTGCTGTGGAAACGCCCCCACCCCCAAGGAAACAATGCTATCATCATCTATCTCTAAAATATCATCGTTCCATTCATACCAGTCTGTACCAACCAACCCCTTTTTGGTATCGGCCCCTTGAACCGTCTGTACCACCTTCCTCACCATATCCCGTCTCACCCCCTCTCCTGCATCCACCACTCCGGCCAACACCTCCTCCACTCCAGCCGCTTTCGCCAAGCCTCTAAACCTCAAACCCAATTTGCTCATTCCATATAATGCAGCTATGCTGTACTCATCCTCAAACCCTTGTTTATTAACTCAACCACTGTTACTACCGCGCCACTGTCCAATAATGCCGCTCTACCTTCAGTGCATCCCGCAAGGTTGCATACAAGCATCATAGCGAATTTTCTAATAACCCTAGATTCATCTGCAGAGGTAGCAATAGAAAGTACTCTTTTAACAGCACCTGAAATCCTTGCTACTTTACTCCGGTTCGTCTCCATAAGAGTGAGATGATACAGTGCCCGACCCGCATCGTGCCTGACACGATCTGCTCCGTCAGATTGGTGACAGAATAGCTGGATCAAAGGTGGGATGGCACCTAGAACACCAATTGGAGCACGGTTTTCCTCCTCAACTGCTAGACTGAACAGAGCACCCGCTGCGTGTTCTCGTGCCTCACTGGAACCATGTTTCAGAATATCAATGAGAGGAGGAACTGCACCTGATCGTACAATGGGGACCTTGTTCTCCGGTTCAATAGATAGATTCACTACAGCAGCAGCTGCATTGGTAAGAACAGTGGGATCGCGTGAGTGGAGTGTCTGACGAAGAGAGGCAAGAAGCCGTGCAGTGCAGAGAGAGAGACGACGATCACGGTTCTCTCTAGTTGCTTGTCGAAGAGAAACCATGGCTTCAACTGTTGCTGTGTCTTGATCAATGGGATCAGACTCATTGTCTGTCAGTTTGAGTAAAATCTCGTCTTCTAAGGAGTCAGATGGGCCTGAAGTAGAAGGATTGCTTGATTGATTAGGGATTAACTCATGAGAAACTTCTGAAATCTCCAGATTAGTTGATTCCTCTTTAGGAGCTTCGAAGGAGGGGTAGAAGGAAGAGGATGAAGTGGACGAAGAATGAGAAGACAACTGCGAATTTGAGCTCAAACTGAGACCAGAATTTGAACTTACAACCGAATTCTCTGCTCTTGTACCAACAGAGAGGGGCTTGTTCAATTTCCTCTCAACGGTCTCCTTAACTTCTACCCGATGATCAGGAGGCATGAGTTGCAACACGATATCTCGTGCAGAGTTTGTAGAAAGAGGAGTGGGGCGAGGGAGACCCGACCGATCGCACCAATTCGCAATCGCGGATTTCAGCGCCGCGTTGGAGATCAAAGGAGGCGGAGAAGAGGATGAGAGGTCGAGAGGCGGCGAGACGGAGGGAGGCGAGAAGGAGAACTCGGAGCAAACCTCGATACAAGCGCGCTCGAAGGTGTGACCTGTGGGAGTATAACTGGATCGGCCATGAGGGAACCTGAGACAGGGCAGAGAAACTCAGGCGGAGTGTCGGATTTGAAGGAGGTGGAGGAGCAAGGGGAGGAGGTGGTGGTGGTGGAAGGAGAAGAGCGGTGGAAAGAGAACTTCCATCTGGACCTCCCGCTTCCCATAGTTCTCTTTAATTAAGCAACTTCTCGTCTTAAGCTTTTTCTCTTTCTCTGCTTTTGGGAATTTCTGTAATTGGGAATAAAGAAATTGAGAGAGCAAACGAGGTTGGAGCAAGGGATAAAAGAAGAAGGGAAAAAGGTGAGCTCGGGAAGAGCAAGCAACTTGTCGAAAACTATGTGCTCAATGGTACAACTTCTGTTTCATTATACCTGATTAACGTGTAGCGGGTTGTTATGTGAGATGAAAAGACCCGTACAAACGTTTAGTGTTGTACTGAGAAGATGAAAGCGAAGTTAGTGGAGTGAGGATCCTTCGCCAGTAAGCGATCGCTGTTATTGGAAATGCAGGGTTCCGCTTGGAGATTCGTGCCAGAATAAAAAGACGATTCAGATCTCATTCTATGGTCCGGTTATCCGGTACCTGGCTGGCGGGCTTGACCTTGACTCCTTGAGTTTGTGGTATATAAACGAGTAATCTATCTCGTTGATTTGACATCAAGGGTCCCCCCTGTATCGCGATCATGCGTAGGAAATTCAGGATAGATTGTATAGAATGAACCGATCTTTTTTTTTATTCCTGAGAGATTTAAGAAATAAAAAACCGGAAAAATAATTTATTGCTTTAGAGATTTTCTGCTAGTAGGCATTATGGTATCTGAAGAAGCCAGATTTTGTTTCGGTATGGCATTTTTTAATTTTATAATACCCTACTGTGGAGCGGTATCTGAAGAAACCAGATTTTGCTAGGAGGGTGGTTTGATAAGTGAAGTATTTTATTACTTTAATGCATCAAATGGAAAGTGTTTTTAAAGTGATTATTAACAGAAGTAAGTTAAAAAAAAAAACACCTTCAGAGATTAGTAAAGTTAAATCATCCAATTTTTGATGTTTTTATGATATCACTGGTTAACATAATACATAAGAACAATTTAATTATTTATTTAACACTACTTC
>JAJGRW010000473.1:0-36382 GCA_025461045.1 Carex parvula
TGTCCTCTGTAACTTTACAAAGTTATATGTTACCCATCCAACCTAATAATTTAAGAGTGTACATTGATTAGGTTGTGCCAATTTATAGTTAAGTACCACTAAAAAATGCATATTACTCGAGGGGCTGACATTTAAGTCTGTCTCTTCCAAATAAATATCATCGTTTGTGAAGTCCAAAAACTTAAATATTGGTACTACCTCATTCCCTTTGTTCTTTGCTCTAACTAAGAAAGCCTAAGAAATTTGTGCCGAGAAAATAAGAATTCTAATTCTATGAGCAACTTCTAATTAAAAATATAAGTGGATGGAGGTAAATATGATAGTACATATATAGTAAATATGAAAATTTACCAGGTTTGAGAGGGAGATGAAAGAGTGCTGTATGACAATTTACCAGGTTTAATGAATTTGAAGGTTTGACAACCATCCTTTCACCAAAAGGGAGCACTAAAAAACAAGGAAGAGTAACTTGCTTACAACAGATTTTTGCAATTGCTGAAGATCTCCCTTTTAATTTGGACATCCAACATCCATACTATATACCATATAATGGTTCTATTATAAGTAACATAAGGATCCAGAATGCATGTTTCTATGTTTAAGTGATTTGTGTTCCTAATACAATGATTCTTGAAGTAGCCAAACTTGTAAAATGCCACTAAACTTACATATAAGAATAATGAAATGCATGTGTCATTACTTTTTGTAATCTGGTACAAATTACTCAAGGAATTAAATCAGTATTTATGCAATTTGGTTATGTTACTCGAAACTAAAATTGAATTTATTTTTTTCCATTACTGAAATGTTTCAGCGTACAAAAGACAATTGATCGGTACTGGACACATTCAAAGGATGTTGTTGGTGAAAACAAAAAAGATACGGATGAAAATATCAAGGTATTATATTTGTCTTGTGATTGATTGTTAATCTGTATTTCTATGATTTACAGGGTGTGTTGATATCCTATTTTATAATACTGGAGTTCTATGTAAAACTTGTTATCCTCTCTGGCACTCTCCTACTAGCATCGTTTAAAATATTAGTCTTATGCCTTATTTGCACTTTATAAAAATAATTAAGCAAAATAATATAGTATATATCTTAATAAAAGTTCTGGATCTACTACTAAAAAACCTCAAATTTATTTCTTCTGTAACACTAGAATTTTCTCATGTATGATTTTCAGTTCTTTTGGAAGGCAAAAAACAAGACCACCCCTTTCATTTCTACAAATACTTGTTTAAAATAAAAAAATATTCTAGCTTCTAGTTGATGGCCTTTGTTTTGGCTTGTGATTTAGACACCATGAAGTTACTTCTATACAATTTTAGTACTTCCATTGTTTTGCCTTTGTTTTGGCTGTGATTTAGGCATCATGAAGCTACTTCTATACAATTTAAGTACTTCCATTGTTTGTCTATTTCACACTAAACTTCTTTATGGAAACTCAAGTAATAAAACAAAGAATCCCGAGAGAAGGGAAGAGGGTTGGCCCGGGGGGCTTTGCTATTTTTTCTGTCATAATTGGGTAAGCAATAACAAAAGAATTTCATTTCAACAATTAGTTTGTTTCATTTTCAAGGATAAGAAGTCACTGGTTCCAGCTCTGACTAAATTGACAAAATTACCCTCATATCACAACTTGTGGAGTGACAAATAGGTGTTCAAATGGTCCGTTCAGTTGAAACCGAAGTAAAATAGTCAAACCAAACTTTTCTTCAATTTTCAAGATAGAACCGAACTGAAACCGTTTAAACTTATCAACCGATTAAGAACCGAACCGAACAAACTGAAGTAAATTACGGTTTGTTTGGTTCAAGCCAAAGTAAAACTATTAGTACCATTACTAGTGAAATGTATACATTTTCATACACAAAAATTGTTCAATTCCATACAAAATATGTATATGTTCTAAAATATTTAAACCAAAATGAAAGAAAGGAAGCCATGAATGAACCAAACAAAATATAAACCATACTTGAACCATTATAATTCGGTCAGTTCGGTTTAGTCAGTTTTGAAAAGTCTAAACCGAACACGATACATTTGAACCGAAATAACTCAAAATTCAACCGAATGATCAGTTTAATTAACTGAAATTTTTATGTTCGGATGAAAACCAAACAAACCAAACCGTTTGAACACCCCTAGTGACAAATTTGTGTTTACTTTTCTTTTTTCCTTTTTAATGTGGTCTTTCTCTTTAGAACCTATCAGTATATTTTTGTTGAAGTAATGCTTTGACATCTCATTCTGTGGCACAAATTTTTCCAGCATCTGATGTCTGGTAATGCAGAATTAAAGAAGGAGGTCGAGTTTCTTGAATCTTCGACAAGGTAGTGATATTACTCAGAGCTTACAGGATCTGCTTAATCTACGTGGGAAACAACAGACTTCTGTATGGTACTATGTCTAGCCAGTACCTGAGTACCAACTTACCAAGACTGCAAAATATAGAGAACCTTTCAAATGCAAATGTCTCATATATTGTTGCTCCCGTCTATAAACTATATCTAAACATTTAGAGGACCCTCTATGAAGCCCTAGTTTAGCAATGGATCATCCACTAATAAAAATCAATGAAATTCGAAAATCATGTTTTTTTTTTTAACATATCTTCAGGAAGCTCCTAGGTGATGATCTAGAGGGTTGTTCTTATCAGGAGTTGGATGAACTAAAGAACCAGATTGAGAATAGTCTTACCAATATAAGAGCAAGAAGGGTAACATTCAGAAATACTTAAAATAAATAAATTATTTTACAGGATTAACATACAACATAGTATGTCATAATAATTTTTCTTCTTGTGTATTCCAGCAAAAGATGTTATCTGACCAAATTTCTGAGCTAAAAAATAAGGTCAGTCTATAATGTAACCTGATTTCATTTTTTCTACGAGCAGTTGATGATGAAATTGTTCTTCTTTTTTCCCTCAGGAGATGATGCTTCTAAATGAGAATGCAATACTTCAAGGAAAGGTATTTAAATAAATTAGTTTTCCGCACATGTAGAGATTATGTACGGCCAGCAAAAAATATGTTTCCAGTACATCCCGATATTTCAGATCTTGAAAAGTAGGAACGCGATACATAATTTTCACAAATAAGACTCCGCCCCACTTCACTTAATCTAGATATCATTATCATTTCCAATCAATCCCTAGTTATCTTCTTTAGCTCTTATATCAAAATATACTCGTAATTTCCATTTCTAGATATTACAAATATACTCCTAGTTTCCATTTCAAGAGAGATTAACGGCACAAATTAATACATGTCAATTGTATAATTTCTTCAGCTATAAATTAGTCAAATAATGACTTCGGGAATCACTACAACTACTTAGAGACCTAGACTAAGGATCTTTTTTTTTATATATATATAATACAGTGAGCTGATTTTATTATTGAATTTGCTATTTTTATTTAAAGGTCAAGAACAAGTCTTCAGTGCAACAGTCTGAGAGATATACTTCTACCACTGAAAAGATAAATAATGACCACGTGGAAGTGGAGACAGAGTTAGTGATTGGACTGCCAAGAAGCCGCTAGCGCTGCAATTGACGACAAAGCTAATGCATGCATATATATTGTTTCATCATTCATAAATAATATTAATATGGCCAAACTTTGTCATTATCATGTGATCAGGAAGTTAGGGTGGGAGCTCTCTCTCTACTTTAACGAAAGTCTTCCGTCGTTCAAGAGTATGACATCAAGATATTTATGCTTCACTTTTTTATGAAGTGAAACAATTTTCGATTTTACTCACAAAAAGTACATATGAATGCTTGTACCAATGAACCATGGATATATATATTGCTGTTGTACAATGAAGAACAGTTTCTGTTTTCTATTTCCCATTTATATTTAGTTCTATTAGCTGTGGCGCATTGAATTGTCCGATTTTTGTATTAATAGGAATTTTTTTTATTAATAGGAAAAAGAAAAAAATTATTGAAAAAGAGAAATGTTTCTATGAAATCTCGATTTATAGAAAGAACGGGATAGTTTATCTTGTCCAGCAGTTAATCATGATCGCTAATTAACTAAACAGAAAAGAAAAAGAAATCCTGTCTATTCCGTAGAGTACTATTCAATTTTCTTTTAGTTCATTAACTAAACGAAATTGAAGTGGTGAAGAAGCTCTCATTTTGTCGGCCGAAGTGCGACCATTTTTAACCATAGTCAAAACTTCTTTCATGAAGAATGAAATGCTTTCAATATAACAAATATTTCAACGCTGGTTGACTTGAAGGACAAGTGGACGAACATGACTCGTTATTGAGGTCTATGCTTGGTTTCTAATATTTTTCTGTTTCTGACTATAGTTGAAAACTGAAAGCTTCTTCACCAGCTTCAATTTCGTTTAGCTAGTGAAGCAGGAAAAAAAAAGTCTTTTCTGTTTAATTTATTAGCGATCGTAATTAACTGAACGGGATAAACTAATGCCAACAAGAGGATCAACTTTTCTCCACTCGTACGCACTTGAAGTTGAACAAGCACATCCAGAAGACTAGCAAAATGAGCGCGGTTGCATTCAATAGATCCGGAGAATTTATGGTGACATCACATGGTGAGAAAATCCCATTTGACATTGAGGCAGGTAAATGGGTGTACACGTTCCAAGACTGTAGGTACAAGGTCGTTGTGAAGAACGACCATGAGGTGGAATGCTTTTGCCAAAAGCCTCAGCTCACCGGAATACCATGTGTTCATGTGATGTCAGTGTGTCGTATAAGGTATGATGTGTGTTAAAATTTCATAATAATCTTGGATGATGAAACTTATAAATGTGTGAAAAATGTAGGAAATACGATATCCAAATGTCTTCGTAAATTACTATTACAACATTCAAACGCTTATCGACATATGGAGTGGAGAATTCCACGTGTATGACAATCAAGGTGATTGGCCGCCGCACGAAGGTGAGATCTTAATGCCAGAGCACCAGTTAGTGAAGTTGGGTCGGAGAAGACACAACCGGGTCCCAATGTGGATGGACATACTGGAAGGAAGAAGAAATGGTCACCAGACCAACAGAGCTACCATCGAAAGGAATGCGAGAAGGAGAAGGGATGCTAGGAACCGTACTCAATAATGTCATGGTTAGGGCTTTCTGTTTATGAATTAAGGTTAGGATTTTCGGTTATGTATTATGGTTAGGGCTTTCGATTAAGGTTAGGGCTTTTCGGTAATGTTTTATGTATTGTGTGTTATGTTTTAATGTACTATGACTGTGGAATTTGTATTATTGTGTATTTTGTGTTATGTTCTATGTATTGTGTGTTGTTATGTTTTAATGTACTATGTGTTGCGGGATATGAGATCTAAAATATGCAACATAAGAACTAATATCAAAATAATTTCTAAATAACATAAGAACTAATATCGAAATAAGGATCCAAATTGCATCAGAACTACACCACATAAGATAGGCCTTATAGGCAGAACACCTGGGTGCGCCAACCCGGTCCACGCACCTGCCAATTTGGTACGCGAATTGGGTTAGCGAGGGTGGTAGTATTGAGAAAAAGGTTCCGCGAGTAGTATTCATTTAATTTGATTTTTGAGAGTGTCAACTAAAAAAAATTCGGTATATCTTAGTGGTTCCAACTTCCAACTCTAATAAAGCAGAACTAATTGTTCGTGAAAGAAGCGAAGAGTCGGATCTCCTGCAGAAGAAGCTCCTACAAAAATGCGTGTAACCACTAACCAGCACCGTTCAAATTCTATTACGAGTTTGTACTTTGTACTGTTTTTATTTGTGTCCTAATATTTTTTCTTAAAAAATAATATAACACGGACGTCACAGCGAAACCAACTGATTACGATACACGATAAAATACGTGATCAACATACACGACCAAACCTGATTCTTTTATATTTTTTAATAAATTAATTTAAATTATAGAAAAAAAAATAGTAAACGTAACCACAACATATTTAATTTAGATTTGACTGACGTGCATGAGTTCATCCTTTATAATTTTGATCATGACATGATATAGTTTTTAAAATTTGAGTATTAAAACTTAAATTTGAGTTAAAATTTTACAAATTCAAAGTTTCCGTATTAAATATATTGGTTCATAATCTCCGATTATGTAATAATTATACTCATTTGATATGATCATTGATATATTGTAGACCAAATGTGATATTAAATTTATGTATTCACATCTTATTTTTTTACCATTGTTGTTGTTGTTTTGTTGTTATCTTCATCTTATTGATTAAAAATACGTCATTAACTCATTCCATTAATTTATAACAAATGTCATTAATTCTCTCCTTAAAATTTCTTCTATTGTTTGATCTTAATCACAACCGAAAATTTGATTAGTTATAACTCTGTCTCTCTCCTATCTCTCCTCTCTCTTTGGTTCTAAGAAGAAACAACAAAATAAAATTTCCTTTATACTCTCATTTATTCTTTTTCCATTTTATCTCAGTTGATTAATTTACAATGTCATTTTATCTGAACTGTTATTTTATAATCAATTTTCGAATATTAAGGAGATTTACAATGTCATTTTCTGGATTATTTTCATAGTGGTTTCATGTCTTACACGATAGAGATGGAATACCTTAAGGACAATTATATCATTATTCATATATTTCAATTTAATTTATGTTGATTAATTCTTTAACAATTTTATATTTTGAGAAAATAAGTCTCCCCACATAGCCCATCCAGACTCAGATTCCCACCTTCACACACATTCCCTGAATGGAAAGGTAGGTGCTTCCGGTGCTGCCGCACCGGCCACTCAGCCGCCAAGTGCAGGAATCCAAAACGTTGTGGTAAATGTTGGTCGTACGGCCATATCGGTTCCAAATGCAAACAAGAAATTGTTACTCCACCTTCTCTTACACTTACTCAGCCACCTTCTCTTACACCTACACCGACAATCAACTCACAGATTGAACCGAACTTTGACGAACTTCTGCAAGGGCCCTACCCTTACCGTACGCCGGAGATGCCAAAGGAAAGGCCATCTCGGGTGCATTGCTTCATACCCCGGGATGCCGAATACTTGGCAGAACTAGACCGTCTCCAACGAGGGGTTGTACTGCATGCTGATGGTTTTCAATGGGAGTTAAGCGTCGACAACATTTGCGATTATGCATCTTTATGTCACTGGGATGTGCGAAGGAACCACGTTCATCCAAGCACAATCGGGGACACTAGTCACTTTACGGTTATTGGGTAAAATAAAGAGGACAGCGGCCGAAGAACGGCGCTTTCTCTTGTCAGAGGATGGCCAAACCATAGACCCAGACACTTCTTCTAGCTAACCGTAGTAGACCCAGACACTTCTTCTAGCAAGCAGGCCTTCTCTCTACCGCTTCTAAATGCCCTACATTTCCTATGAAAAGAAAGAAAGGAAAAGGCTTATTTCTTCTGGTTCAAGTAGAAATTTAAATGGCATGCCGCACTAACCTGGTCACTAAAGATGAAATTCATATCTCAGAACTTAGTGGACCGCGATTTCTTATCATGCTCCCGGAAGGTCTCGACCCAGACACGTTTATCAACGCTACTCCTCCTGCTGCATGGGAGGAAGGCTTGTCATTTCAGCCATGGACCCCATTTCAAGACGCATCTATTAGCATTCCTGCTTACAAGATCCTCCTCCAACTAGTTGGAGTTCCACCACATTTGTTTAGAGAAAGATACGTGGCTCATGCAGTTAGCCAGTTCGGAGTTTATCTTGGTTCAATGGCTCCGGAGAAGCTCTCGTCATTATCCTCCTGGACTGTAGCTGTGGGTGTTGATGATCTTGCATTAGTGCCATCGGAGCTTGTTCTACATGTAGGAGGGGTGGTGCATTCGGTTCGCATCCATGTCTTAAACTGGCATCGATCTCCAATATACGGTATGGCTGACATGCCCAAGCACCCGAAAGTTTACCATGGACCACAGCCACCGCCTCCCTCCTCCTCTTCGTCTGACGGTGATTCAATGTCTCATGATCAGGAAATCGTCCCTATGAGTACCAAGGTGTTACGAGACTTGTGCCGCGGTAGAACGGCGGAGTCCCTACCGCCAGAGCTCCGCCAGTTCGTCGAGGTTGACAGCATGCATCTCGATACCACACCTCAGACCACACCAGATGAGGCTGTAGCGCATCCTGCAGCGCATCCCCAGATCTCTTTCCATAACGTACCATCCGTACAAAATCGGTCATTGCAACAGGAGTTACCCAAGAAGTCGGTGGATGGTGTGGCGGGTCACGAATCACTGATAGTAAGTCCACCAGAAAAGAGCCATTCTGTCCCCCCGCAACAATACATCCCCAGGAAGTTCAAATCCGTTTCTAGCTGCTCGGCCCACATTGCTTCTCACATCCACTGCTCAGCCCAATGCTTATGTGGCAATTCCTGTGGCAAGTCCTGCAAAGTCACAGCAACATAATAATTCTCATGGTTCACTAGAGTTGCGGCCGCATAGAATCATGCACAGAGGAGAATCTTCTCAGAAGGGTGTGCCAGCTGTTAACTTACAGACTGATGGCACGGAATCTGCAGCGACTGGCGGCGCAGAATCAGCACGTCACCATAATTTGTCCCGAAATGAACAACATTCCAATTGAGAGAACCATTGGGTGGAAAGGCAACTTCTCTAACAGCTAATGAGGCCCAGCGGAAGGATAAGGCCCAACTACTAGTCACTAGGCCGAAGGTAAAACGATCTGGCAATTTGACAATAGGCCCGCGGCCAAGGAATTTCAAGTGGACTAGGCCAACTCCATCAAACAATGCTCAACTCACAAAACAAATTATTTCCAACGCTGGCGTTAAGAAGAGAGTTACCCCAGCCTTGGGCCCGCCACAAGTCAGAAGAATGCCCGCCAAAAGAAAGGAGAAGCAACAGGCTGAAATATCTTTCAACTCGGAGGGGTTTTACGAAGTCAAAGTTCATTATGATCATATTTCCAAACTTGCAGCGGGTTGCGGGTTCACAAACAGAGATGTTGAAGAGGTGATTAGAATTGATAATGAACAGAGACGGACTCCCAATAATCACACCGATCTAGTGCCGCAAGCCTCGGATGAAATACCAGATGCTTCTCGCTTTGAACCGGATTCTTGCGATGAGCTCTCCTCTGATGAGGAGGGAGTATAAGTCAGTGTTCTCCTGCTGAAGTTTTGAAGTCTTTGCTTTTTAATATGTTAAACAAAATTGCAAAATTCAAAGTCTTGTCGTGGAATTGTAGAGGTTTAGGGAGGTTGGACAAATGTGACGTTGTTAAGAATGTAATTAGGCAATCAAGATGTGATGTTTGCCTTTTACAAGAAACAAAGTTGAATGAAAATTGTTTAAATTATTCCGGAGTTCTTCCTTCTTTTTTCCAAAAGGACTGTGTTGTCCGATATGCCCAGGGCTCGGCTGGTGGTCTGTTAATTGCATGGAAGCACACTTATTGCTTGGTCAATTCTTGGGTGACTTTGCATTCTTGCTCAGCATTGTTGCAACAAACTAAATCTGGGGCTCTAATATTGATTACAAATGTGTACGGCCCTTCCACTGATGACTCAAAACCGGCATTTATTGAGGAATTACGGGGCTTGTCAACACTGGTGCATCATTCATGGATTCTAGGTGGTGATTTTAACTTGGTGAGATGGTTAATTGACCGTTCAGGGATGCAACGGAGTTTCCGATTAATGACACTTTTTAATGACCTCATACGGGATTTGCAATTGGTTGATATCCCACTCTCAAACAGAAAATTCACTTGGTGCAATAACAGACCTGCAGCGTCTCATTCCAGAATTGACCGTCTTCTAATCTCTCCGGATATCTCTTTGCGCTTCCCCATTATCTCACTAAAGGCCTTGGAGGTACTTGCTTCGGATCATGCACCCCTTCTCCTCTCATTTTCTGAGGAGCAATCTCCCAGAAGATCTTACAAGATGGAGCTTTTTTGGCTCAAAAACCCACATGCAACAAACATAATTCAGTCAACCTGGACCGAAACCGCTGACACTGATGCCGCCACTGGTACACACCGATTCACATCATATTGCAAGCTTGTTCAAGAGAGGCTTCGGGCTTGGCATTGCTCTAACTACACTGATCTAGATCAGCAGCTGATGTTCTGCAAGAAAACTTTGTTGTTCTTTGATCAAATTGAAGAAATAAGAGTGTTGTCTGCTTATGAAAGGTTTTTCCGTATAAAGGTCAGAGAGCGAGCCTATCACTTAGCATGCATAGTTGAATCTAAATGGCGGCATAGGGCCCATTGCAAGTGGCTTCGTGAAGGTGATAAGAACACTCGGTATTTTCATGCATTGGCATCGGCTTCACATCGACGGAATAGAGTCTCCTCGCTACATCATCAGGATCAGGTAGTCCAGGATGATAACTTTATCCGAAATGTTTTCAAGATTGCAATGGAAGAGTTACTGGGATCGACTAAATCGGTTTTGCCTTTCCAACCGATGGCTCTATACTCTGATAACCCGAATTTAGATTTTCTGCAGCAACCCTTTACTGTACTAGAAATTGAAGGTGCAGTTCGATAATTGGCGAAGAACAAAGCGTCGGGCCCCGATGGGATTCCGAATGAATTCCTACAAGAGCATTGGTTGATTATAAAGACCGAGGTATGTTCTATGATAGATTGCTTTTATGATCATTCCTTGGAATTGGCTACTATTAATCAAGCAAATATTGTAATGATTCCCAAGACGGAAAATCCAAGCCGGGTCAATGAGTTTCGTCCAATTAGTATCATGAATGCCGTTCCCAAACTGATTTCCAAGTTGTTGGCAAACAGGTTAAGGTTGGTGCTCCCAGATTTAATTTCCTCAAATCAAACGGCCTTTATAAGTGGGAGACAAATTTCTGAAAATTTTAATTCGACAAGAGAGATGCTTCATCATATCTCACACAGTGGGCAACCGGCATGTTTTATAAAACTTGATTTTGCTAAGGCATTTGACTCGGTTAATTGGGAATATCTTAACCGACTCATGGAGGCACGTGGCTTTC
Organism: Carex parvula; assembly: GCA_025461045.1. Lineage (NCBI taxonomy): Eukaryota > Viridiplantae > Streptophyta > Magnoliopsida > Poales > Cyperaceae > Carex > Carex parvula. The sequence continues at coordinate 11,007 of JAJGRW010000473.1, forward strand.
CGCATAGATGGAACAAATGGATCAGTGAGTTACTTAAAACTGCATCTTCTCGTGTTGTCATAAACGGGGCAGAATCTGATTTTTTCTATCATAAGAAAGGATTGCGACAAGGTGATCCTATTTCACCTATGTTATTTGATGTGGCAGTGGATGTGCTCACTAGAATGATAGGAGTTCTTAACGGCACAATTAATTCACAACTTACCCGAAAGCTCAAGCAAGCTGTCATCATTCATCAATACGCGGACGATACGGTTCTTATTGCAAATGCGGAGTCCTCTACAATTATTTCATTAAAGATTCTACTAAGGTTATTCTCTTCGGTTTCGGGCCTGGATATCAATTTTGAAAAAAACTCCTGGATACCTATCAATATAGGCCCGGATCATGTACCGATAATCTCATCTGTCCTTGGTTGTTCTCTGTCAGATTTCCCGATCACCTATTTAGGTTTGCCTCTTACCTTAAATCGCCCCTCTAAGTTGTTGTTTATGCCACTGATTGAAAAACTTGAGGCAAAGTTAGCGGGTTGGAAAAGTCGCCTAATTTCAAGGGGTGGCCGTCTACAGCTGATGAATTCGGTCATGAGTTCAATTCCGATTTATTTCATGTCATCTTTTTTGTTACCGGTTTGGGTTATTAACCGAATTGATAAAATAAGAAGGGACTTTCTATGGGGGGCGGTCAGAGAAGAGACAGGGAATCTCCTTAATTAACTGGCAAATGGTATGTACTCCAAAAGAGTGTGGTGGTATGGGTGCTGCAAACCTTCTTATACGCAATAGGTCCCTGCTTTTGAGGTGGTGGTGGCGGGTGTACAAAATACCCGAGTCTCTATGGTCCCAAACAGTAGCACAGTTATACAACTTAGCTGCTGGTCATGCACACAAAATCTGGAGCCGTAATGGGTCCTTTTTCTGGAGGCAGCTGCACAAGATAAGGCCGTTCTTTGATTGGTCGGTACGATGGGACATTTCTCAAGGTGAATCAATCTCATACTGGTTTAATTCGTGGACATACCCAGTCATGGCTTTACAATGCTCACCCGAGCCCTCAAACAGGAAATTCTCAATCCAAATGGCAAAACAGCATGGCCTCTTCCAGGGGGCCCTCCAGGAAGGAATATCGCAAGATAACATTGTATGGCTATGGTCAAATAATAAGGAGTATTCAGCTAGCTCGTATTACACAAAAGTTGTCACTGCCGGAACGTCGAAATGGGAATATGCTTTTGTTTGGCAGCTCCAGATCCCTCCTACTGTTCGGGTCTTTGGGTATCTGCTCCTGCAAGGCCGCCTCTTAACCCACGACGTCATGCTACGCCGGGGGATGCACTGCAACACTAGGTGCGAGGTATGCCTAAACTGTCAAATCGAGACGGCGCATCACCTGTTCTTTGAGTGCACCGCAGCTCGCTGTTGTTGGTCGTACATGAATAACCTTATGGGGTTCCAAATACTTCGTGTGGGAGCTACGTTGCATGCCACTGTAGCTATGTCCTGGCAAGTCTGCAGGAGTCGACTCTCACGAAAGAAATGGGGGTCTTATTTCTTTGCAACCTTGTGGTTTATTTGGCGTGCTCGTAATCGGAAAATTTTTGATGAATATGTTACACATCCGGCACTAATAGCATCTCAGGCGCGAAGAGAAGTGGCACTATGGTTGAAGTACTGTTAACAGGGGAGGTTTTCAATTTGTAGTAGGTTCTTATTTTTCATTATAAGGATGTAAACTGCTGTACTTAACAACTGATAGCCACTATCGGTTTTTTCAAAAAAAAAAATTCTTTAACTATCTGAAATTTCTGATTTTACTCGAACATTAAGTCCATCATGACAAAACACGACACATAACTAAAATCACGATGTGTTAATTATGACACGCCGCGATATATTATGAGTTTACATCACTACCATAGTCCAGCTAAAATATTCTATGATAAGTTGACACTTGACATCGTATAAAAATAGTGATTTAATGGAAAACCATTTTAATATTTAAAATTATTCTATTAATTTTTTTTTTAAATATCCAGGTTGCAAAATGATGAGAGAAACTCCAACTCTCAATTTTTAGATATTCGATAGTTATAGGACTTTTTTTCTAGTCGATTGCCTTCTCATCCTATTTAAAACATTAAAAATTGATTTTCGACAACACCAGTTAAAATTCATTTCATTCATGGGATCACCAAAATGCTAAACTAATTTGTGTGTGTTGTGGTTTGAGTCGACATCCTTGCAAATCCTAAATTAAATTCTGACTCGTGGTGGGTTGTTGGAAGTTTCAATTGGCGATGTAATGTAAGTGCGGTTAACCCGGCTCTTGGCTAGCTCTAATATGTGATTATTTTAAACTGATTTGAATACTGTTAATGTTTATAGAGTCCGGTTAATACGCTTTTATAGTGTTTTAATCTACATGCTTCTAGTTAAAATTTATCGGATCAGTTTTAAATGACAAATCTAAAATGTTCAACCGTTTTCTTTCAATAGAGCTTTGTTTACATATAAAAAAATTTAAATTTTGAATTCATTTAGTATCAAGTCAAACGGTAACAAAATGAAGATTTTTGTGTGCATCTTAATGCATTATTTTTCCTGAAAACTTTCATTTTTTTACGCTTGATTTATACTAAATGAATTCAAAATTTTAAAATTTTATTGGTGGACGAAGCTCTCTCGAAAGAGATCGGTTCGAACGGTTTAGATTCGTCATTTGAACCTGATTCGATGAATTTTGGACGGGAGCATATAAACTGAAATGCTACTAGAAGAGTGTGTGTAGAGATAGAACTGAGTAATATGTCGGAATGCTTATTTCATATTCGGAACATTGACCTAAGTAGCTCAGTAAATTAGTATACATTAAACTTGTAGTTGTAGAATAACAATTTTTATTATTTTTCAAACTTTTTTACTATTGTAAAATCATAGGCCTGGGCCAGGATATGTATCGGACGGTCGGACCCATCGATTTGTTCTGGCATGTATTCATGTATTGGCATGTTCTTTCATTCTAATCAAATCTTATAACGGCTGTTTGCATGTCAGTAAATTAAGTAAGGTCGCAGTATAAATTATTTTTGCTAAATAAATAATCCGAATAAAAATCTATCAATCCTCTTCAAATTAACCTCTTTGGCTCTGCTCCACTTCCGGTCCTACATATTTATGTTATATACTAAGATCTAAATTGAAGGATAATTTGAATAATTTCATAAATTGGAAAGAAAATGGATAGCTCTGTTAACTAAAAAATAACGATGTAATTTCATTAATAAAGTGGTTTTTGCAGAGTTCATACATCATAAAAAGTTTTTTATCAAACCAACATGATTATTTTTTTTCTTTACAAAAACCATAAGAACCGAATTGCCAATTCGGTCCGCTAGATTTTTTTTTTGGACCAAAATTACAATTCAGTCCCTGTTGATTTCACAGTTTCCGCAAAGAAACTGCGTAGGCGTTTGTGTAATACCCAAGGACCGAAATGGCAATTCGGTCCAGAGTTTTTTTAGCCCGGACCGAAATGGCATTTCGGTCCCAATAATTTTTTTATTATTAAGGTTTGCTTATAAATACTCTTCTTCTCCCTCCAACTCTCAGCCACCTTTTTTCCGTCTTCCAGCTGAAAACGGTGCACAGTTTGAGTTTTAGGAAGTACAGATCGGCCCCTGCATCGTGCTTCTAGCTTTCGTCTGAAGATTGTAGTAAGTTTTTTTTTCAATTACGATCATATTTTAGGTTATAAAAATAAAAATGATATCGAAGGTTGATCGTGAAACTTTTTGTTCAGGAAATGTCTCAAGTATTAATATATGTGTACCACAGATGCAAATTTCAGACGCACCGACCTGCACATTTCCTGTTACTAACTCAACTAGTCTTGATGAGCTAAGAAGACATATATATGTTGGCATTCGTTTGCTCTCTAGCCAGTTCGATCTGACAATCATGGCACGTTTGAACATGGCACCACCTGATTCAGCAGAAAAATATCAGTTATTTAACATAGACCACGAAATGATATGGCATATGGTGCTTGGGAATGCCACTCCAGTACTGAATTTTAAACTTCTTGAATTAGTGGTTGAGTCAGCACCAGTTGTTAGTCAGACCAATTATGACCCATACCCGAGTAGTGTACCTGGAAGTAGCAGAGACATACCGGTGACTGATTCACCCATATATTGTGATGACCCCCCCGAAATACCGGCACCGGTTGATTTGCATAATTATTTTGACCAGCTGAATAATGATACTGGCTCAGACACAAGCTCTGACCTTGGTGACCCGGTTGTCGGGAAAGATGATATGACCGGTTCTCTAAGAATTGTAAGTACATTATAGGGACAAAACTTGAATTCACATCAGGAAACATTACAGACCCAAACAAGTCCATGCAATATGCTCGTGTGTATTGGTCGATTGTCTGCTGGGCAGTGAGCTGTGTCAATTCCACACCAAAGTTGTTCTTCAACCATTTAAGACGCATATGGTATTTTGATTTTTTAATTTTCTCGTTGAGTTCGCCTTTGTTTTTCACTCTTTGATAATAAAAATCATCCTCACTATCTTCGTTGCCATCATACACTTCATGTCCTAGGCAATATTCGATCAATTGTGACTAATTATTATCGGTATGTCCAGAAATAACCGTCTATGTAAACATAAATGTTAGATAGACATATACTTGCATTAAATATAAATTAATAATAAAAGTATAAATTAGTAACAAAAAATATTTTACCGGTAACAGGTAAACCCCACGGATAGCTGATATCTTCCAATGTCACTGTGCACTCCCCCACCGGAAGGTGAAAAGTATTTGTCTCGGGCCTCCACCTCTCAACAAGCGCAGTGATCAACCCTTTATTAATATGATAATGAGTCACATCCTTCATCCGAGGTCGGTAATTAACGCCCATTTGGCGAGGACAAGGACGCAGTGCATAATCAGACTGGAATGATAATTTCATAAAAAAAAATTAAAACAAAACTTAATTCTAACTTACAAGTTTATCAGTAAAATTTAAATCCAAAACGATATTAAACAAATCCCTTCATATTCGCCATGTATAATATGTGTTGTTCATTAGGCAATTGTAACAAGGGTTGTAAGGGTTGTTCATCATTCATTTTGCACTACAATATAAATAAGATTACAATATAAAAAACTACAATTAGTTAAAAAATAAAAAATTACATTAGCTAATTTACTCTACATACAAAATAAAAATATTCTGCAATTAGTTAAATTATACTAAAAAAGTCTAAATTACACTAAAAAACTAAATTATTCTACATTTATTTAAAAAAATATGAGCAAAATTACTCTACATGCAAACTAAATCATTATACAATTACTAAAATTACACTAAAAAAATCTACATTACAGTACAATACACTAAAAAAAACTAAATTATTCTATATTTGTTTATAAAATTTATGAGCAAGATTATTCTACATGCAAACTAAACCATTCTACAATTACTAAAATTACACTAAAAAAAAATAAATTACACTACAATACACTAAAAAACTAAATTATTTTACATTTATTAAAAAAAATTATGAGCAAAATTACTCTACATGTAAACTAAACCATTCTACAATTACTAACATTACACTATGAAAATCTAAATTATACTACAATAAACTAAATCATTATACAATGTATTTATACTACATGATAAAAGCTAAATTACTCTACATACAAACTAAATAATTCTACACTGACTTGTTTATACTACAATAAAATATATAATTCGGATTTTTTTTTCAAATTAAAAATTTAACCACATACCTAACGAAACTTGTAGATCTGAAGTTTTTCTTGTTCTCCTCTCAAAAAAATATACTAAAATATGTGATTAGAATGTAAAATAATGAAATTTTGAGAGTTGGAAAAAAAATGGCTGGTTCGGGTGGAAAGAAAATGGGAGGAAAGGAGAAAGGAGAAAGGAGAAAGGAGGAAGAAGGGAAGAGGGGTCGCTGCGGGGTAGGGAAAAAAAATAGGGGGAACGAATTGCTATTTTGGTCCGGCTAAAAAAACCAGGGACTGAATTGGCATCTCGGTCCGGCCTCTTTTCGGATTTTTTGTGGCGTTGTTCCTGAAACGTTGTGAAACACCTACGGACCGAATTGCCATTTCGGTCTAAAAAAAAAAAAACTAGCGGACCGAATTGGCAATTCGGTTCTTTGTTTTTTGTAAAAAAAAAAATTCTTGTTGGTTTGGTAAATTTTTATTTTTAATTATGTTTTTAAAAAAAAAATCCGTAAACCTAGCTGGCAAATATATTTAACCAGAAAAATAAGAAATTCCTAATTGGCTGAAAGAGCCGAAATCCAAAAAATTACTGAAATTCTAACGACAATTTTATTCGTCTATTTCCGCTCCAGTTCCTTCCCTTTCGCATGATCCATTTCTCCCTCTGATTCCGTCGCCAGTACTGTCTCAACGGTGAGGTATTATCTACTCTCTACGCGTTGAGGTCAATTTGGGTCCGATGCCCATCGGACTCAAAGTGAGTTCGATGGGTTCAATGACCGTCCGATCTATTTTAAGATTCGTGCTAGTAACTTTCGCATCTGCTTTAAAATTAGTGCACAATAATCTTAAAGCAGATCGGACGGTCCCGAAACCCATCGGACCCAACCTGCTCTCCAGTGGAAGCATTTTACTTTTGTTATTAACAGAGTAAGGCCCACCAAGCCCAAGCCCAAGCCCGCTAATAACTGCGCACAGTTCTCTTTTCTTCCGATCCGTATGGAGCTTGGTAAACTTTCTTAACGTCTATTTCCAAATCAGGATACGCCATTGCTAACAATTTCTTTTTTTCTCAATGTCTTCTCCTTTCTCAGATTTTTCATCTGTACATTTGCATTGTGAGATGCAGGAGGAGAAACTGAGGCGCAGACTCCCATAGAGGCTTATGATTCAATTAAAAAAATGTTTAGTTCTGATGAAGAAAGTGAGTAAAGAAAGAATGTTTAGATATAATTGGGACATAGGAAATATTAGTTTATCACAGGAAAATAGCAAATTTTGAAAGTGTGCTTTTCTATCGACTCAATTTTCAATTGCACTAGCGTAAACTATACTACATAAAAACATACGCCTAATGGGAACATTGAGAAAATGCAATTAGAGATAATACCTATTCATCAAATCAAAGGAGCAAACTAAGCTTTATACAAATACTTTCCTCTTTAAATCCACATCAGATTTAAGGGAAACAGATATGAACACCCTAAAAATATACATCAAGGAGCTAACTAAGTTTTATACAAACACTTTCCTCTTTAAATCTTCAACAGATTTAAGGGAATATATACCTCTAAACCAAAAGGGAAATGAACCAAAAATTAACACCAAAAGATGCCCTTAATTTATTATTTTGCGTCAATTTAACTCTTTAATATCCATCATTTCCAACCGCCATAATTCCTGCCGGTTCAGAAGTTGTTGTATGCCTGGTAAGTCAAGCCAACACCCCAGTAGGCATCGGCCACATTGTTGCAAATGATTGTGTCTGACGAGCTGCCAGCCCAGATTTGAAATGAGAGCGCCTGACCGCCCAAATTGGAGAAGGCTTGCCACATGACACCCCAGTTTTGGCTCATCCGGATCCAGCCCGTTTTGCTACCCTTGATCGACATGGCACCGATATCTCCCGCCCCGGCTACATTCAACGTGGTCACCAGCAGCCAGTACGCATTTCCCGAGAACTTGAATTTGATACCCCCTGTCCTCTTGCACGGGACCCTATGTTTTCAAGTGTATATATGTCATTCTTAGTTGTGGTTGATCACATTTCAGAAACTTTGGAATTATGAAAGAGGACATGCATGATATATATTTATTTTCTGATTGCTGCATTCCCACAAGCTTTTGGTTATAATTGTCAGCCCTGTAAACTATAAGGCTACACATATTCTGTCACATTGCAAGTGGAAATGCACCTAATTTTGGTGGCGCTATTTAAACAAAAAAAAATTAAGGTGGTGATGATTTAGTTAATTTATTATCTGATAACTACGGTGCTATATATTGGTGTGGAAGGTCAAAAGTTTAAAACCTGATTAGATACCTAGTGAATATTTAAGTTGAAAAGTTTGAACTCTATCGTTATTCAAAAGAAAAACTAATAATTACCTGCGGTACATGACTGGCACGATTCCACCCTCGTAACGAGCGAACGACAACCACGCAGGAATGGCCATGTCAAAGTGCTTTCTTGGTGGATTGCACCAACCACCATTGTTCGAATCCAATGCCCAATTGGGTGGGCACAGATTTGTACCAGTAACAACGATTGATGAAGCACCAGGTATACAGAATCGGGATCCATCACAACGGATTTCATAACAGCCACCACAACCCTTGCCATTATTAAATAGGGGAGTGCTCAGTGCGGCGGTTTTGGTACCAAATCCAATTCCGTACATGTTTGAGTATCCACAAGCTCCACCTACACAGCATATTCAAATATTTTGAATCGTTATTTATTTCATACCATATATCAAAAATGGAGAAAAAAATATCTTTTGCTTTAGTAGGTCCTTTCTGTCCATATGATGAGAAAGAAAACATGATTGATAGAGAACTTGGTAGCCTCTACCAAGATTTCAAAAAAAAAAAAGATAGAGAGACATACCCATATCATCACCCACACCGGACTCGTCACCATAAAAGGTCGCATGTGCCGGAGTCCAGGCAGACGGTTGAAAATATGCTTCAGCTGTAGCCATCATTAGTGACACAACCGCTACTACAACTGCATGACAAGGCGAGAAAGAAACCATGGCAACCATATATCCTTCAAAATCCTAGAGGTTGAAAGTGCAAATTCAGCTGAATTGTGTTATTATTGTTCAGGTACCCAAGTCTGATCGTTGGAAAGATACCTTAGTGTACTTAATATATATATAGTCGGCTGTCATGTACGTTTGAATATTTTTTTAAGGTCCATGTACGTTTGTATTTTATAATTAAGTTGGCGCCACGATTATTTAGGCTACGGTGATAATTCAGGCATACTGGAACTTAATCTATTGTAAAGGGTCGGATTGACCTGGTTTATTGGAGTTGAGGCCCAGATTAAGTTAATAATAAATGAAAAGGTCAAATTATTGTTGCATTTTTCGGTCACGGAAATAAACTAATTATATAATTATATAATCGGACTCTATATGTTTTTCTAAGGGGAAAAAAGTGATTGTAGCCCTATTTTTTTAATTTGTTTCAAAAAGTACAAAAAGAGGCCGTCCTTTTTGGAACTCCTCCTTTTTTAGTTTTTATATCACTTTGATATATAAAATGGTAAGGAAGTTTTATTTTATAGCTATAGCAAGAATGTCAAACAATTTAGTTGAAGACTTGAAGTACCGATTGACTAAATGCGCATTTTCATCTTTAATTTAATTGAAATTATCTTTAATTTTACGGCTTACTTAGTACTTAACTGAAGAAAAATTTGTGGTAGTAAGATTTGTAACTAAATGTTCTATAGCTTAATGGTTTTTTGGAACGGTTAGTTTTTAATAAAGTAAATTACTTTATATAGTGGTTGCCATTTACCTTCACCACTAGATCTAAGAAGAAAACTACGTACAGTGGATGGAGAAAAGGTATGTTACATTATGATTTTATGAAAAATATATTATAGTATAATTAAGGAAGTATTAATTAATATTGTAATTCCTAAAATTAGATCAAGATCAGAACAATAAGCTAGCTTGTCAGAAGTAATTAAAGAGGAATAACTGGCAGTGTTATGGAGGGGTGATGATATTGACACAATAATTTTTTTTATTAACACAACAAATTCAGATTTTTTACTTGTATGGACATATATGACCTTACTTCAATTCTCTCTAGATACCATATCTTTTTTAGGTGAACTTTCTTTATATTGAAGATCACTAATTATTTATTTTATTTCCATAACTAAAGTCTAGTACTCTAGTAAAATCTTGAAAAGAATGTTTCATTATTCAAATTTGAGAAGTATAGCAACAAAAAGTTAAGCAATCATTTCATGTAGTAAAAAAGAATAAAAACAAATTTTTTTAGTAACTTTAGTCGACTTAGTTGAATTTGTACCATTAAATACTTCATTTCTTGTATCACATGTCATTTTATTTTTCTCACTTTTATTGATTATGCATTAGGTGGTATGTACAAATTTTCCATTGCTGAGTTTAGAAAACAAAATGGTACAAACTACATTGGCGTTATATTATCATGATTAGATAAAAAAGATACCGGAAACTCTATTAATTGAAAATACACTTCGCATTGACACAAAGTATTATCTAACAGAGTTGTTCGATGGAATGATTTTTCAATTTGTAAAGAATGAGCTTTTTAATTTATTATTGTCAATTCTTCGAAATTCAAATGTTTTAGGGGTAAGCTTTAGTTGTGAAAATAAAACAAATAACAAATAGCCATTAATATGAAGAAATAAACATGTATTTTATTGGTTCACCATCCGTATACAATTTGGGTCTTCTTTACTATTTACTTCCATAATTCTTACATTAATAATTGTTTATCTTTATTTCCTCGCATGCTTAGTTTATTAAAATAAATTTGTATTTTATGTGAATTTTTATTTGGATGAAAATTAATCGAAATATTTTTGTGTCTGATATTAATTTATTATTTGTCTTGATATTTAGAGACAAAATTAAAATCTGTTATTAAATTACATGACAAATATGACCATATTAAAAAAATCATTAATAGTTTTCAAAAAATTATCTAAACATAAATGCTTCACGGTAATATAAATGAATATGTCAAATTAATAAAATTTTGTTAATACTAAAAATAATTATTTTTTAACTCAACATAAATTAATGAATTAAAGTTCTACCCTCCTACTTCTCTCAACATTATTTTGAATATAAGCTCCAGTGTTGAGTTGAAAAAAACATAAAATATAAATTTTTCTCGGTATGTTATTAAAGCATAAGATTTGCTTTTACTTAGCAGTAATAATTAAATGCTTTTATTGCATTTTTTTAAGTGGTGTGTTATTTTGAATTTGTATATGCGGTTATTAAAAATAAACAAAGCAATTTGAATTTGTTAAGCAAAAAATGATATATTATGTAGTAAAATTTATTTTTATATTTCTCATACAAGCTAAATATATTGAAACAAAAAAGAACCAAAATACATATTTAACAAAAATTAAAATCATTGATGTACAATACAAGCAGAGATGTATGGGTTAATATTCCTTTTTTGTTGTTATTTCAAATAGATGAAGATCTAACAATAAAAAATATATAGTAACTAATAAATGGTCCTCATGCTAGAAGATTACATAATCACCAGGATAAAAAATAGCATTTGAAAGAAATATATATAGAGGGTAAAATGTCTATAAAATTTGAAAATTTGAAGTTGTTGTGTTAATATAAAATGTTATTGTGCTAATATCAGCACCCGTTATGGAGCCACCCTAATTATAAACTCTCAAAATGCTTCATATCATGTCCAACAAAGGGCAAGCAAACTATTTAATAACATTTTATCAAAAAAAATTATAAGTTTTAAGAACATGATTTGTAGAAGTATGTACTTTCTTTGTGCTCTTTCCCAGCCAGGATAGATTTAGTTTAGGTGAAGGAAAGTATTTCTTATTTGCTTGCAAAGTTCATCAGATTGATAAGAACGTGAAGAACGATTACACGTTTTTCATTAATGTAAGTTACCAAATTGACCATGCATCGTCAATAAAACATTACTTACAAATTTATTTACTAATTTAATTTCTGATGTCAAATAAATATTGCGCAGAGGCAGCAGAACAGAACATACAGATGCGGACGCACAGGTTCTATACTAATTTATCAGATTTTGAGGGAGAGAAGATTAGAGAGAGACTTGCACTTTTATGTGGAAGGAAAATACTCTATTTTTCAACATTACTCTAGAGTCTTCCTATAATAAGAAATACAAAATAAAATAAAAAGCTAAAAATTAAACTTGTAAATATAACGTTGGATATATGCTAAGTACGAAATAGTAATATAAGAGGCATCCGGCGGAGCTATACTTTTAAGTTATGGGAGTCAAACACACATTAAAAGTTAATAATATCAACTTTTTATGTCAAATATGGGAGCCAATTTTACAATACCCATAGTTTTTTACTCTAAATTAATTATACATAAAAATATGTATAAGTATATAAATTTTGAAAATAAATGAAAGTCAATTGATCCCGATTCACTCCATGTAGATCTGTGGCATCTGCCCCTTAGACACATATTAACATTACATTTAATTTTGAAAATAAATGAGGTTAATTTTGAGCATTACATTACACACATTACATTTAATACAAATATAAAATTATATATATTAAAAATCAAATATTTTAGGAATAGAACGGAGTAGGTTCGATCGGCATAGGATCTACTTTGGGTTTGATGGATTCCAAGTCCGTCCAATCTGCTTTACGATCCGTGCACTCCACTTTAATATTCATGCGTGCGTCCGCTTCAATTTTCTGGTGCACAAATTGTGAAGCAGGTTGGACGTATTTGAAGCCCATCAAACTCAAAAGTAAATCTGAAGCCCATTGATATTCGTATCTACTTCGCTTCATTTTAGGTAACCATTACAGCTGACAAACAATTTTTTTTTTTAAGAAGAGACAAAGCCCATTCCATTGATAGGAAAGTATAATTGCAAGAACTGGCAAAGAGTAGTTGTGAGACCACACACCCGATACTGGTGATCAAAATAACCATGCAATCCAAAGAGTAAATATAAAAGCAAGTTACTCAACCAAGTTTGAGCTACGGCTAAACTCCAAATATTCTAAATTCATAAGAACTAAGCCACACAACATGGGGCTAAGGGTATACTCTAGATACAAAAATTGTCCCGAGACATTCTTCATGGCTGAGGGGGTGGCTCTTGGGGTTGGTACAACACCATCTCCAGGGGCATATAATGATATAAGGGGATAGCATCCTCCAGCACCGGCGTCCATTCTTCAATCACCTCCTGCACTTCGGGCTTGACATTACCTGACCAATAACAAAGCAATGATTTAATTTGGAATATCAAAGTTCTAGCTGAACTAACCCTACACTTATTAAAATATCTAGCATTTCGATGTTTCCAAAGAGTCCAACAAATAGCACTAAGTACTACTAAGAATTCTAATTTTCGGTTACTGGTAATGGCATGGCAAAAGTGACAATATCGATCTTCAAATTGAACCCATGTATGCATGTAGTTCTGACTTTTCCCAAGCCAAAACCACACCTGTTGGGCTAAGGGACATGTCAAGAATAGGTGTGTTACAGTTTTAGCAGATGAACAACAGTAACATGTTTGATTCCCAACCCACCCTCTAATTGCTAAATTCTCTTTGGTTAATATAGTATTATGTGTTGTTAACCACATAAAAACCCTTATCTTTGGAGGTACTAGTAAGCTCCACCAAATCAGTTCTTTGACCAAAGGTAAAACCCCTCTAAAATTTAAGAATGTGTACAAAGATTTAGTAGTGAATTTTCCTGTATGATCCCATCTCCATATGAGCTTGATCCTGGGGAGATGTGAAAGATATGGTACTAATAATTGTAAGAATTTCAGCCCATTCTATAAGATCATATCCTTCCAATGGTCTTCTAAATTTAACCCTCATTCCTTGTGATTCTATGACTTCCCCTAACATAATATGTTTATTACTATAGTGTTTAAAGACTATTGGATACCTAGTTGCTAAGCTATAGTTGATGTCCCATCTGTCAGTCTAGAAATGACATTGGGACTGTGGTCCTGGTGTATATTGAACACTAAGATCTCTTATGTATTCTAATTTGGAATGCTCCCCCAAAAAGAGGAGTAAGGGGTATTATGAGCAAAGTATTTGTAAGTAATAATGAATTTTCAAGTACTAGTATAAGAACTATTTTTAAACTTCCACCACCATTTTAATAAAATGACAGTATTCATCTCATAAAGATCCAAAACCCCCATTCTTCCAAAATTTTTAGCTATACATATATTTTCCCAAGGTACAAGGGCATATTTCTTTTTTTCTGTTCCTTGCCATAAGAATCTTCTTCTAATCTTATCTATTTTCTTAACAATTGTTAATGGAATTTTAAAGATTGATAAAGCATACAAAGGCACTGTGGATAAAGACTGATAAAGCATACAAATCCCCACACAAGAACCAGAGGTCTAGAGTTGTATCCCTTATCAGGGCTAGTTCATCCCAGAAAGCTTGTTTCAAATTCCTAAGAACTGGACCATATACTACTGTTAGTTGCCATTTAGTATTATCTATTTATTCTCTAAAATGACATCTATACAAAATGAATGTATTGTACGGTGCATCATGTTAACTTTATTACTATCACAGCCTACTAAAATCCCTGATCTTTCAACAGAAGGAAACCACACCCAGGAATCTAATCTAGAAGATATACTTTTAAGACATCTATTTGTAAAAGTTTCTTTTTTAGTTTCTTGGATTGCTAAAAGGTCTATCTTATAATCAGCAACTAGGTCCTTAACTATTTGTTGTTTTCTAATAGAGTTTAAGCATCTACAATTCCAATTAAATATATTCATGAAAGAACTATGGGATCACTAGCTTGATCTAATGTATCTACCAAAAAAGGGGTTGTATGAGTACTAGTGGTAGCAACTGATTCTACAGGATTACTATAATCTACTTGACTAAGTAGTTGAATTTGATCTAGAGAGAAAGTAACTATCTGATTATCACTAGGGCTACTCATCATTTATTTAAACTACCTTCTCAAATGTACATCTATCCATTGTTTTAAGACAGTCAATTATAAGCAAATTATCTGCATCTGAGGTGCCTAGTTTAATTTGATATACCTGAAATAAGGCTAGAATTTGTTCGGCACTAAGTCTATTATAAGGGAATCTATTAATTAAACTGATACCTGAAATAAGATTGGAATTTGTTCGGCACTAAGTCTATGATAATCACAAGTAAAAACAAATATTATAGAAAATTTCTATATGGGTTGTGTATTAATTAGATTAATGCAATTTGACCGTTTGGTTACCAATCAATTAATTAGATTTTTTTTTAGAATGATTCGAAGATAATACATTTTTATACAAATAATGCTAACCAAATTGCAAAGAACAACAACAATTAAGTTCCCGTTGACAAATGATTGATAAAAAAGTGAAGTTTGACGACCGAATATTTATTTAATCGGATTGCGGGGCCACTAAAAAATTGACCCGTCTAGAATAGGTGCCGGCATCTATTAGTATTTTTATTTGTATTTAATTGATGCAGGGACACCTAGTCGGCCGATTTCTGACGTGGTTACAACTCTAAAATAAAGCAGAATTAATTGTTCGTGCAAGAAGAGAAGAGTCGGATCGCCTGCAGAAGTTCCTTCAAAAAAACGTGTAACCAGCGTTGTTCAAATTCTATTACGACTTTGTACTGTATTTATTTGTGTGTCATATTAGTTCTCTCCTTAATATTCTTCGGTTATTTTGATCCTAGTCACAATAGAAAGTTCGATTAGTCATAGTCTTTTGCACTTTTATCTCAATTGATTAATTTACAATTAATTATCAGATTTTGTGGATATATCGTCAGTCACTTTTATAATTGTATCTTAAGTAGCAATATTACTAGATTATCTTTGTAATAATTCTAAGCCTTACACGATAGAGACAGAATAAACTTAATTACGCTTCTTCATTATCCGGATAATATATATATATATATATATATATGAGTAAGGCTACCGTGCTTTGCGAAGCAAACAGCCTCTTTTGCTTCGGGTTTAGGGCTGTTGGATCTGCTTCAATAATCGTGCAGATCATCAGATTAAATCTGAAATTTTCGGAACTGGACGAGTCCAGTTGAGAGCAAAATCACACAGCCCTGTCCCCAGTCCGATATCTCTCCTCTCCCTCTCCCTCTCTCTCGCGAAAACCCTAAATCCGCAACCCGCCCAGCGACGCTCTCCTCCGCACCAACCCCTCTCTCGCAAAATCACCCAGCACCCCCCTAGTCCGACCCCTCTCCTCTCCTCTCCCTCTCCAGCGACCCTCTCCCAGCGGCTCTCTCGGGTAAATATTCAAAGCCCCCTTTTCATTTTCTGATTTTTGCTGGTTTTGCCGACTTTGGTGCTTGGCTTGATGGCTGCCTATTCTGATTTGTGCCGACTTTTGTGCCGACTTTGGTGCTGATTTTCACTGACCCTTGTTTCTGGTGTACTGGTACTGTACCATTTCTGGTGCCCATTCTTCAACAACTCAAAGCGCCTGGAAATATATAGGCTATGAATGTACTGGTACTGTACCGTTTTTGGTGTACTGGTACTGGTACTGTACCGTTTCATGACCAATTGTCATCTTCATTTTTGGTATAACTATCTGATGTTCTTATCACCTAATTGTATTACCTTTTTGGAACTTATGTTGAAGAAATTGAAGTAACATCAGACAATATATAGGCTATGAATGTACTGCCACTTGGATGAACTAACTAATCTCATGAACACAAGTTGCTTGAACCTGTAAGCCTAAGTAGTGTGATTCTGTACATGGACAATTTGTGTGAGAACTGAGTTCTGATTGTGTGTTTTTTTTTTTAAAAAAGGAAAATAAATTTGTGTGAGAATTGGGTAGTATTGTTTACAACCAGATTTGTATGTACTAATTGATATTTATTTTTGATAGGCATTGATCTCCAATCTGATGTCATCATGTGGCATTTTTTCTAGTAATGCAGAGTTAGGCTCAAACGACATTCATGTCAACAGATGATTACAAGCAAGAATTGATCACAAGCCCTTCGAAAATATACATATACTGTTGAAGCTGTCATGAACTTTTTTGAAGCTTTTTTTTTTTATCATTGTTGTTGTATTTTTTAGATTGTTAAATTTATGTATTACTAGTGATGCAAGGCTGCTGCTCTTCACTCTCTAGTTTTGTTATGAACTTTGTGATACAAGTTATGCAATCTTGATGTTTTAAGAAATGTATTTGATGTCACACTATAGTGAAGAAACATTTAATTAGAATATTTGGTCAATGATATGGCAGTTTGCTATACTTGATTGATATATGCACGCATATCTTTAGCAATGGAATTCCTCAAAGATGGTACCAGTAAATGTACCAATGGAACTATAATTCATTAATAATTATAACAATGAATTCAAGAAGCACAGATTAATAAATTACATGCTACAAAAAGCTCTTCTATTATGATACCAAAAGTACATTATATCAATGATAATCACAATTATATTAGATATGGTCTAGATATTAATCATACTCAAATGAACTTTTACTTAATAATATATGGTACTTCATCATACTCAAATCACCATATATATTATGAAAAGAACAATAGCAAAGAAGTGTATTATTGAAAATGAAAAAAAGATATGGAAATGAAAATAGTATAACAACACATATGGATTGAGCATCATGCTTAAAACAATAACAACAATGTTAAACAACATGCTTAAAACATAAAATAATCTCATAATCTAAGCAACATAACAACATAACTCATAATCTAAACAAGTCAACCACGTAACAAAAATAACATTTTCAGTTCATCTAAGCAGTGATAAAAAAAACAACTTCAAATGTGAAAATAACATTCATCTTCATTGTCCAAACACTTGGTCAATCTTCTCATTCACTGTCCAAACTCTTGTGACTAGATGTAGAAGTTCACTGTTTACAAGTTCATTTTATCTAGAAAATGAAATTCCGGCAGCATCAACTAAAACCAATGTGTCACTTGACTCTAACAATGGCGCCTCCAATTGGACCTGTAATGATGGAAATAAGTGCAATCAAATATCACACATTTATCAGCCATGGAGCCTCCAATTAAAGCCCTTTCGCTTAGAATGCAGTACAATTAACCCCTCAATAAAGTTGGACATATACTGGTACCAAATTCGACCAACAAAGTTGAGTCTCATTTTAACCCAATTTACTCATAACAATAACCCCTCAATAGTACAATTAAGCTCCAGTAAGCTTGATTTTTTCTCAATAACAATAACCCAATCCACTACAGCAAGGCCGGTACCAGATTTAGGGAAGATACACTTACCCGAGAGAGACGTCGCTGGAGCTTCGGAATCGCTGGAGCTGGAGAGAGAGGAATCGCTGGAGAGAGAGGAGAGGAATCCCTTTCGCTGGAGAGAGAGGAGAGCAAGGTCAGCGGGCTGTTGAATCGCTGGAGAGGAGAGATTGGAGTAGAGAGCTTCGGAATCGCTTAGGGTTGTCGCTTTGGAGAAGAGAGCTTCTTCGCCTCTCCTCTGAAATTCGAAATTGAGCCGAACTGGAGCTGTCCAGTTCCGAAAAAATTAGCAAAGTTCATCATCAGATCTGCACGATTATTGAAGCAGATCCAACAGCCCTAAACCCGAAGCAAAAGAGGCTGTTTGCTTCGCAAAGCACGGTAGCCTTACTCTATATATATATATATATATATATATATATATATATATATATATATATTTTGAAAACTTTTGCAGAGGTTGCGAAGTCGTGAGAGGGAATGAAACTCTCGACTTTTGAGTAACTAACAATTCTAAGACTTTCTTTCTAGCCAACTGTACTACCTCTTTTTTTCCAGATAATAATATTTCAATTTGATTTATGTTGATTACTTCCTTGACTATTCGAAAATTTCTGATTTTTACCTTAACATTAATGACAGAACACGACACATGACTAAAAACATAATGTGTTAGTCATGACACGCTTACATAATGAATTTACGTCACTGCCATAACCCAGCTAAAACATCCTATCATAAGTTGACACTTGGCATTGTATGAAAAAATAATTAGTGATTTAAAACAATCAAGACCATTTTAATATTTAAAATTGTTCTATTAAAAACATGAAAGATCGATTTTGGGCCCCACCAATCAAAATTCATCTCCTTCCTGTGATTATAGTGTCATCCTTGCTAATCCTAGAGATTTGCATGTGAATCTTGAAGTGACGATCCACGTGTAGAGCAGGGGAACGTTGCAGAGGATAAGAACTCATGGTTCAAAGGTATGAATTTAATTCGTTACTTTTTATCTTCTTTATTAATTTCTTCTATGCCGAGTAGGTACGTACTCACTGAAACTTAAATGAGGGAACGGAGAGTTTGCTATGGTATGGTATGTATGGTAGTCTTATAATAATTTATTTACAGCATCACATATATACTTTATGCTGGTAAACTGTCATAAAATTTTATTTTTTTTCAAAATTGTATATTTCACTATTCTTAGACATACGTATATTACTGCTCTGATGTTTAATGATGTACACTTGCATTATCTTAAGTTTTGCAATTATTATATTTCTAGTAAGGTTTTGTATCTTGTGGAACTGTAAGTTTACAAGTTACAACCTTCTAAGGTTAATTGACATATCCTGTGGTACTGTAACTGTAAATTTACAACCTTCTAAGTTTACAGCCTTTGAACATCAAGTTATGGGGAAAATTGGAATAACAAGTTTAAAATTGGATATTAATGTCATAAAAGTTGACCTCACTGGAGTTAATATGAAATCTTCTTGTTTTCAAGTACAAAATAATTAAAGCCAATAGATGAAACTCTGTTACTACTGGTGTAACAGGATAAATAAGTCATAATCTATTAGTGTTAACTTCAGTGCCATACCAGTCGGTTGTCGTACCAAAAAACCATCCATAACGGTTTGCTCGCCTTATTTCAGGTGCTTCTGGCAAGAATCTTTTGTGGCGTACCAGAATAACTCAGTACTGCGATACTGTGCACCAAGGATGCCGGTATCAAAACAGAGTGTATATTCTTTCATGGATCTTGTTAAGGCAAAGAATATTGCATGTCTATGCAAAAAAAAAAAAAGAATATTGCATGTATATACTACCCGAAATAAAACATAACAGAAATGCAAATCTAAAATCTATTGAATCAGTGGCAGTTACAAACAATTATTAAGCCGGAGCAAAAGCAAACATATGTAATTGTTTGCTTCATACACCAAACGAACTCCATAAGCTCAGAAACAAACCCCACTCCATGGGCTTGATATGTATAACCTAATAAACCCCAGCACTGAATGTATCTTTCGAAGAAAATATTAAAAAGTATCTCTTATATCTCATTTATTAACAAGAAAGCATTAACAGGGGAAGAAATTAAAGGAGGGAAGGTTATATACCTATCAAGCCTTGTTCAGTTGTTCTTGACCCAAATATTTGGATATACTTTTCAAAAGGTAGAATAATTATAAAGCGTCAAAGAGAAATCACGTGCAACCGTCTCTTTTTTTTCATACATCTTCTTCCCTTGAAGACAATTGTGTTGCCTCAATCATTTTCTCCTAAATCCATTTCATGTGACTCGCAACATTTTTGGTTGTAGATATATGGTCACTACTATTTCATTTGTGCACTGTTCAATTTACTGGTGCTCATTAGTAGAACTAGAAGTAAAATATAATTTTATAAAGAGTTCAATCGTTTCTTGCTGCATCCCCTTGGAGATGGATTTTTTTTAAAAACCATAATTAAAATAATTAAATTTAAATAAACGGCACGATTGCGCTAAGATTTACAAAAACCATCAATACCGAGATGGCATCTCGGTCCGAAAGAATTTTTTTCCTCCGGACTGAATAGGCATCTCGGTCCCCTCCTTTTCACACCAAATCAAGCAATATTTTTTGTGGCCGATCGTGTGTCCCCCTCTGGACCGAAATGGCATTTCGGTCCAGAGGTTTTTTGGCCGAACCGAGTTGCCATCTCGGTCCAGACCATTTTCTGTCCAATAAATCTTCTCTCCTCTCTACTCTGTGTATCATTTTTTTGCGCGACAGAGACAGATAGCTTCTTCTTTCCGAGACCTTCTTCCCGAGACCTTCCTGCCTCTCTATTTTGCATAGTTTCAGTTTTCCAAATTACAGATCGGCTCCTGCATTGTGCCTCTAGCGTTCGTCTGAATATTGTAGTAAGTTTTTTTTTTCAATTATGATCATATTTTTTGCTGTAAAATTAAAAATTATCGAAGGTTAATCGTAAAAAATTTTGTTCAGGAAATGTCTCAAGTATTAATAAATGTGTACCACAGACGCGAAATTACAGACGCACCGACCTGTACATTTCCTGTTACTAACTCAACTAGTCTTGATGAGCTAAGAAGACAGATATATGTTGGCATTCGTTTGCTCCCTAGCCGGTTCGATCTGACAATCAGCGCGCGTTTGAACACGGCACCACCTGGCTCAGCAGAAAAATACCAGTTGTTCAACATAGACCACGAAACGATCTGGGATATGGTGCTTGCGAATGCCACTCCGGTACTGAATTTTAAACTTCTTGAATTAGTGGTTGAGTCAGTACCAGTTGTTAGTCAGACCAATTATGACCCATACCCGGATAGTATACCTGGAACTAGCAGAGACATACCGGTGACTGATTCACCGGCACATTGTGATGAAACCCCCGAAATACCCCCGGTTGATTTGCAGAATTATTTTGACCACCTGAATAATGATACTGACTCAGAAACAAGCTCTGACCCTGATGACCCGGTTGTCAGGGAAGAGGAAATGGCCGAAATTGAGGATCAGATTAGGATGGAAGAAGTAAGGAAGGAGTGGCAATCGTTTATTCCTTTTATTAATCGGGGATTGCAGCATCCTTGTTCGGCATTTCATGACGATGTGCCGATGTCGTACAAGGATGAAGCATTTTTTGGTCATCCACCCAGAATCGACGGTCCATTTTCGGTGGGACAGATATTTGAATCCAAAGCTGATCTTAAATCGAAGTTGAATGGATATGCCATAGATAATAACTTAGAAATACAACAAACCCAGACCAATCGTAACAGATATGTGGTTGTATGTACAGTGGAGGGGTGTCCTTGGAGGGTATACGCAAAAACCACTGAGACGGGCAATTGGACAATTGCAACAAACCCATACGAGCACAATTGTTACAGTACTGCATGTACAGCAGACAGTCGTCAGATGATTGCCAGGATGATTGCAGATATAATCAAACCGGGTCTCAAGGAGGACCTGAAGATGTCAATAAAAGCATGTCGAATTGCAGTTAGACAGGAGTACAAAACGGTTGAGCCTTCATACAGCAAGATTTGGAGAGGGAGGGAGCTGGCTATTGCCGATTTATTTGGTTCTTGGGAAAAAGCTTACGAACTGCTACCTTCTATGCTCGGTGCAATCCAGAGGTCTAACCCAGGTACAAGATACAGAATTGATCACAAACCATCTAGAACGTTGGGCGAACATATTTTCATCCGTGTGGCATGGGCTTTCGGTCCATGCATTCACTCCTGGCCATATCTCCGACCAGTTATAAGTGTAGATGCAGGACACCTATCCGGCAGGTACAAAGGAAAACTATTCATGGCATGCGCTTATGATGCAGAACAACAATTACTGCCAATAGCATTCGGAATTGCGGAAGAGGAGACTTCAGATAATTGGGGCTGGTTTATGCAATTTGTACGCGAAGATGTTGTCGGCCCCGGTCGGATATGTGTTATATCAGACCAGCATGCTGCAATCCGTTCAGTGTTTGATCGACCTGATTTAGGGTGGTGTGAGGAGAGGGGTTTAGACTCAGGCCCATATATTAATTTAGTTCTATCCTGTACATTAACCGATGAAAGGGAGGTGTTTGTTTTGGGAATTCGGATCACCTGAGGTACCTGATTCAAGCAAATTCCAAACGAACGGTCTAGTTTATTTCTTTTAACTTGGCACGAATCTCAAAACGGATCCTTATAGTTTCTACAAGTACCGGATTGACTTTAGCTCCGCTGAGATTAATCTGAACCGTCAGTTTGTAATTTGCTTGAGTCAGGTACCTCGTTAATTAAGAAATGAAAGGACCCGTAGGTTGTTATAAGAAATTAAATTCCTCGTAGGTTGTTATAATATCATGAGAATAAAATCTAGTATTTGTATTCTTCTTCATTTTCACATCTTTTCTCTTTTACTTTTATCTAAAAATTCCCAACAAAATAACTATACAAAATTCGGACTAAAAGTCTGCTAGACTATACAACTAATTATATTGACATTATATTTGAATTATCTAAATGTCAATTATACAACTAATTGACATTATATTTGAATACCACGGATTATATAATTTCAACAACCTCGTTTTTTAATTCCGGTGAAGAGCTATAATCACCAATGTTAATTATGTAATTAGTGGAATATCAGTTGTAGTCAAGTGTAGACTATACAACTAATTAACTCGTAGGTACACCTTCAACATCAGTGCTTTAATCACGGGGCCCTTAACATGGGACTTGATAAAAAAAGTTGATTTGTCCTTTGCCTTATGGAACAGATGGTGGCAATTAGGATTTTCTTTGGGCCTAAACGTGGTTGGATTAAAGCCACTCAAATCAATGCCTGACAAGGACAAAATACATATCTCCATCTTTACCAATGTCACCGTATAACCAGGCTAGGCAATACAAAGCTAAATGGTGGGTCCTACGACCAGCGCGCCTCTGAATGTAAGCGGTTATATTATTACAGTGACCCGGTACATGCATGGTTATATATACCTGTATAGAGGATTTGAACATGTACGAAGCGTCATTTATTTCAGTTTTGCATTACATCGTTTTCTTTGTGAGAAAAAATGACTAGATAGTATGAATATAACTGGTTATTATAATAATAAATCTGAGGTACCCCACGTGAAACACAAGGGTTGTTGCCGATTTGTTTAACTGTAACATTTAAAAAAAATCAACCTATACATTATCTCCGATAAATATCATTTTATGGCAAAAATATTAACATTGTTAGCACTTTCGAGCTCTTTCACACCAACAATGCAAATTTTCAAGATTTTCTATTTAATAGATATCGCTAGCTCTCCATAAGTTGATCCTATCGCATTTTTGAATTCAAATCCGAACCTCTCTCCCCTCTCCCGATTTTCTCAATTGGCCGATTTAATTCTTTTGAACAGGTTGGAGTTTAAACTAAAATTTTATTCTTGTAATTTTAATTTGTATGTTGCACATCTGTAAAATAATTGGAAAAATCACAACTATGTAGGTTTTAGAATATTACCTTATTTGTTAGTGAAACTAGAGTATTTTAAATTGATAAGTGTCAATTAGAATTATAATTTAGGAATAAGCATGCAACAAATTGGTAGAACTAAATATTATTTACGCAAATAATAGTATGATAAGAACGGAAGTACACATGGTGATTGTGCTTTCTGGGAGCGAGGATAGAGGTTCATTACTAATGAACTCGGGACAGTTGTCATGGCAATTATGTCGATCAAGCCTTCACAACGAGGTAATTTGGCATCCTAAATAAATCCGGAGAGTTGTCAAGCAGCCATCTGATCATGCTACATATTATGTCTCTTAGATCTTCTATGTGACGCCACATCAAGCCACTCTGGAAGAGGCCGCATTGTCCACACCGAGGAGGAAAGTCGTCATGAAAATGTAGGATGCGAGTCGATAGATATAATAGAGCTAGGATTTTTATTTTTATTTTTTTTTATTTCAGACTTATTATTTAGAATGATGTTTTACTTATATTATGTGTGTGATATTTTTTTGTGTATCGGATTGCTATATTATTTGTGATATATAATCATTTTTTTTTTAAGCAGTTGACAGTGATTTTCTCTGACATGTTCAGTACTGTTTTTTTTTCATAAATAAATACCTCTAATATATAACTTAGAAATGTTTCATTGAGGGACTTTGAAACGTTAACAATTAATATAACATTTGGATCTAGAGTTGTCAATGGTATCTTTTTCTTGTTTATTTGTTATGTTTGTATTTCATAAGACGGGTACGGGTAATGGTTATTTTGTTTGTTTAGCTTTTCGGATACGGATAAAGATAAAGTTTTTTCGTCAACATAACAGTAAGATTAAGAAAATGCTACCACCCGACATGTTTTGTACCCATTAAACCCTATTTGGACCACTTAATTACAAACGCACATTGCTAGCCTTTCAGCACATCCCGAAAATGCTAGCATGGCTAGCATTTTGTTGTTAAATGGCTATTTCCGAAATAATATCATAGATTAAATTTTTTTTAAATGCTGCACTCAACAAAATCGGGAATTATTGCTATGCCTGTGCACAAATAATCACACAATATATGTGTCAATGACAATGGAGCCGGACAACTATATTTTTTTAAGCAGAACATATTTAGATTTTCTGTAATTTTCAGGAAAAGTGGAGCCAAATTTCTAAATAATATTAGGCAGTTTAAGTGAGCTCGCTTATATCAGGGGTTCTCCAGTCTAAAACAGAG